>PVJA010057295.1:0-10491 GCA_004027025.1 Myocastor coypus
TTTTTTTTTTTTTTTGGTTTAGATTTTTAAAGTTTGATCTATCCCTGTGTTCTAAGCAGCCTAGGTATTAGGCTCATAGCATCCTGGATTCCATCCTTGAGCTTACTAATTTTGAACAAGTTATTTAAACTTTATGATCTTTCATTTTCCTCAAATATAAATGAAAACTGTCCAGTTCCCTTCCAAGGGCTTTGTGAGAGCAAACAAAAATATATGAAAAGTTTCTCAGTTTGAAAAGTTCAATGAAGTTTATTGAACTTACCCTCGTTTATTCTGTGAGCAAAATAAACACTGGAAAATATGGAATAATTCTTATTTCAAATATTTTCCCCTTTGTCAGATCACTGTATAACATTTCTGCATATGTAATAATTTTCTGGTTTAGAAACCACAGTTAGTATTGATGCTTCAACATCTAAAACTGATTTAAGGGTATTTTCTGCAGAAACCAAAAAATAGAACTATTGAAATAAAGACAAAGCAAGCTGGGCCCCAGCACTCTGGGAGGCTGAGGCAGGAAGTTCACAAGTTTGAGTCCTTCCTAGGTAATTTGACAAGAACTTGTCTTAAAAATAAAAATAACAATGAATATAGTTCATGAAAAGACCCTGGTTTTCAGTCTCCAATATGGAAGCAAGTATGGACGTTGTCAGGGATGGAGTGCAGATAGCAAAATAGGAGGTATCTGATTTTGAGTTAGGGGAGAAAATTGTACCAGAAACCTTAGATTGGAAAGTTACTGAAGTTGAGCATATTTAGCAGTGAAATTCACAGAAGCCATGGCCAAAAGAGAAATGTGAGCCAGCATGTGCCTGTCATTATGGATAAAAGTGAGGCACAGTTTTGTGTAGTTCTAAATGCAGGATTTTTGTGGATCTTCAAAGAAGCAGTGGACGTGTGACCTTGTGATTTTGTCTCCTCTTATGAAACACCCTGTCCAGCCCACTGCCCTGTGATACCTGTGATCTCTGCCAGATTCTTGAGCCCAGCTCTCTGCCTGGCACTTGGAAGACACTTTCTAAGCACTGGCCTTGGCACCTGTACCTGAGTGGATGGTTTACTTTGGTTTCACTCCGGCCTAGCAAGGAGCTTTCTGAGGACGAT
This sequence comes from Myocastor coypus, assembly GCA_004027025.1. NCBI lineage: Eukaryota > Metazoa > Chordata > Mammalia > Rodentia > Myocastoridae > Myocastor > Myocastor coypus. Next base: position 1,105 of record PVJA010057295.1, read on the forward strand.
GCTCCAGACAGCCGCCCAAGTGGGAGAACCTGGCACCCACCCTGAAAAGGCTTCTGTGTTACTTAGGAGGCCAGATGCAGAGCTGCTTTGATGTTGTCTTTGGCTGCTGCTTCTGTTTCACACACTGCCTTGAGCACAATTTGTTTGCTGTGCAGTGGATTTTCCTATTATTTCCTTCTGAGGGCATCACTTTTTATAATGGTTGTAACCCTTGATATCCCACGTTTTGCACAGAATGTGCATAGACTCACAGGAAACAGGTGTATGTGTGTGTTTGTGTGTTTCTATGTCTGTCTATCTGGCCTTCTAAAATGGTCCTAACCTCGAGCAAGGCAGAATGGATCTCTGTTTGTCTCTGTCTTTGTCCTTCTCTCTGTCTTCCTATCTCTCAGTCTGTTCATCTGGCTGCCTGCCTGCCTGCCTACCTGTCTCTCTCTTTCTCTCTTTCTCTCCTCCTCCTTCTCCTCCTTCCATTCCTCTCTTGTGCCCTCCTTCTTTAATATACTATGTTTTAGAACAATTGTAGGTTTATAAGAAAATTGAGCAGATCAAAATAAAGTTCTCTACTCTTCTCAATAGACAGTTCCTTATTACAATATCAGCATGGTGCATTATTGATACATTGTTATAAGCTGAAGTCTATAGTTCATTCAACTGTCCCTTTTTTTTTTTTTGTCTTTTTGAGACAGGGTCTCACTATGCAGTTGAGGCTGGCCTTGAGCTCACTTTTGTAGCGCAAGCTGGTCTCGAACTCGCACCAATCCTCCTGCCTCAGCCTCCCGAGTGCTGGGATTACAGGCATGTGCCACCATGCCCGGCTTTTCAACTGTCCCTTTTTACCTCATATTTTTTTTTCTGTTCTAGGGTGCTACCCAAGAACACCAGTTTCCTTGTCAGAGCTCCTTAGGCACCTATTGACAGTGAGAGTGTCTCAAACATATCTTATTTTTGACGGCTATTTTGGAGGAGTACTGGTCAGGATGTATTGTAGGATGCTCCTTTATTGGAATTTGTCTCATTTTTCTCACGATTAGACTGGAGCTATATGTTTTGGGGGAGAAAGACCACAGAAGGTGTCCTTCTCATCTACAAATCTAAGGACACTTATATCAGTGAGCCTTGTGAGTGATGATGCCGCCCGTGCAGACTAGCTGAAGTGGTGTTTGTTACAATTCTTCGTTGTCAGGTTACTCCCTGCCCCTGCACCCTGCACTCTTCAAGGCAGTCTTAGGCACACCTGTAAGGAGCAGAGTTATGTCCTCCTAATGAATGTTTACATATTCCAAATTTTAACACTTCCATATTTTAATATTCCACACATCAAGTCCATGGTGTTTTAACCATGTTTTCTTGAAAGCTGCACCTGAATCCAAGTCTCAGCTGAGACCATATGAGGAAGGATTTGGGATACTAGCATTTGTCATGCTTTATTTACACCAGCCAGTAAGCTGACCAGCTACTAAAGTCCACCGTCCTGGGGCTGGCCAGGAAGAGAGGAAGAAGCAGATACATAGTAGCTCCTGGCCCTGTCCCCTGGGCAGTTGCCCCTGAGCCCAGTGGGGCTCATGGATGGGGACCAGAGGGCTCCTGCAGCATGTTGCTGGGGTGGCAGCAGAGGAGCCACAACTGGCTTCTTACAGGTGTTTGTTCTTTATCATATTTAACTAAAAAAACATACACGCATTTTATGTTTCTAGTCCTTTTACTCATTTCTTCTCAGTTTTTCAATCATAGCCAGAAGGTTTTCCACACTCCTGGGTTGAAATCAGCATTTTGTTTGTTTGTTTGTTTGTTTGTTTTAGTACTTAGTGTTTTTTGTTTGCGTTTATTTTTTTTTCCTTTTCAGATATCTAAAATCTGTATTTCACTTGGAATTTGATATATGGTTTGAAATACAAGTTTAATTTTACCATTTTCCTCTAGTTACTCAGGTATTACACTACTTAAAATGTCAGTTTCCCTCTACTGTTGAAATGCTGTCTTATAATTAATTGGACCTATCTCTAGATTTTCTACTTTGTTCCATTGATTTATATTTACTCTTATACTAATGTCTCATTTTTAATTGAAGGGCTTTCTAATTTGCTTTTGTATTTGGTAGGATGAGTATACTCTCACTGCTTTAGTGAATAGATTTTAAAGAAGATTAGGTAAAATGAGCACTCATGATGCACAGTACAAATATTATGAATGAACTGAAGTTTGGAAAATAATGCTTTAACCCAAGGGAACAAAGCCAGATGGTGTGTATTTCAGGTCTGAGCACAGCCCTTGGAGAATTCTCATCTGTGTAATCCTGTGTCTGGCTTTTGACTGGGAATTTCCAAGGAGCTTTGAGTGAGGTCAGAGGTTTCTTCCAGGAAGCACAGCTTTTCAGGGTAAGATTGGTAGCACAGTGGAGGCCCCCATGCACATATGTGTGCAAGTGTTGAAATCATGGGTTATTTTGGAGATTTTGATCTGTAAAAAATACTTATTTAGAAAACCATAGAAAGGTAGGTTCAGGAATAGCTCTCAGTAGTGTTCAGTGCATGATGTACATCAGAAACACTCAAAGGCATGTCTCATCTTTGCCTCCCGGTGCCAGGGGCAGCCTCAGTTTTAATTTTTCTGAGGTTGTGTGTTGCTTTAGGTCTCTGGGTGCTTAAATGTGCAGCTAGAGTTGAGGACCCCTGACCTCATGCTGAGGTCAGGACATCACTCAGCACTGTAGTCCTGACATCAGTGTATCTAGAATGGAGTTTGTTTACCGTAAATGATTATTGAATATGGGAGTGCATGAGCCCCCTCATTTCTTATGGACACACCGGCCTCGAGAATCCCTTGCTGAGGGCTCAAATGTTGAGAAAGTGATAAGGAATGTAAGCAGGCTTCTTTCCCCTCAATTCATATTTTTCCCCTCTTCATCCTTATTTTCCTCTATTCTTACACACAAACATACCCAGCACTTGCTGTCTCTGCTCACATGCTATCTAATTTTAGGGTCTCTACCACAGCTGCTACTCAGTACTGGGAAAGCATGGGCAGGAGGCTTAGACTTTCACAAAGATAATCAGACTCTTAAAATTTCCATCCATACACAATGTCAACCCAGCACTCTCTGGGTAAGAGTGGGGTGAGGTTGGGGAGTGGGTGGGAGCAAAGGAGCAAGAAGCTAAAGTTCCTTATGTCCAAACAGTTTCTCTCTTGTCTTTTTTTTCATCTTTTTGAGACAGGATATCGTTATGCAATTCAGGCCAGCCTTGAACTCACTTTTGTAGCTCAGGCTGGTCTCAAACTCCCACTAATCCTCCTGCCTCAGCCTCCCAAGTGCTAGGATTATAGGTGTGCACCACCATGCCCAGCTTCTCTCTTGTCTTTGATAGGGCTTCACATCTGCATTTCCAGCAGCAAAGTATATTAGATTTTAGATGATGATATTTGGACTAATGCTTTATTTTAATTAGGATTTTAAAAGATTTCTGTTAGTCAACACTGATTCCAAATCTATTTTTCTCCTAGAAAAAAAAAAAAAAAAAAAAAAACTGCAGAAGTTTTGGAGATCAAGTAGGAAAATTTTCAATGAAATTATGTATGATTTACATAAGAAAGTTTCTCTCTGGTTCAGTTTTAAACAAACATTACATTATATAGGATTTCTTATGACAGTAACTACCAGGTTGTATGAAACAGTCCTACTGTCAAAAAAGGGTGGGAAAAAAATTTTAAAACATCAATGTGAAGGCATAGGGCAAGAAAGGACTTGCAGGACCTAGTCTTAGGAAAGATAGAAACACCTACAGGTGAGGGAGCCATTTGGCCCCATTTATCCCCTCGAAGTAATCGTCATGGCTGCAGTTGTCACTTGATATGATTAGAACTTGAGACAGATTCATGGAACTAGGGAGGTGAAAGTTGGCAATAAGCACGCCAGCAAGAGAGAGCCTTAATCCCCAGGTATTCCTGAGGGTTCTCCTTAGGGATTCGGGTGAACCAGAACAAGACTGTCACTCACAGTCACTCACCTGACCAGATTAAGGAGATCTGGGGTTGTATGGGTTTCTAGCCTACCTGTTTGTCAGAGGTAAAGGTAGCTGTGACATCCAGAGCCTGAGATTAGTGTTCAGTGTCTTTTTGCTGTGACTGACACTCTGTCAGAAATTGCCAAATATATGGGAAGACATAGCCTATTCAGAAAACAAGAGAAAAAATGGACAGTATAGACAGACACAATTTAGTCATCTGAGTGGACTTTTTAATTCATGTAACTGTTTTCATCTACAGCACAATATTTTCCATAAATTTTAGTGATTTTAAAAGTGCTTCTTTTAAGCAGACTTTCAGAGAATACACAAAAATTTAACATATTAAAAGTGTTATGGTTTGTGACTAGTCCCCCAAAAGCCTCATGCAGTCATGGGGTGGGACTTCTAGAGTTTGAGATTAACTCATGATCCACTAGGATTATGGGTGATCCACTGGGATGGTAGGTTTTAGTACTGCTGGGATTATGGGTGTGACTGCTACAGCCATCCTGGAGCAGAGAGCCTGAATACAATATAAGAGAGACAGAGAGACAGACTCTCTGTTACCATTGTTGCTGTTCTGCCACCATAAACTGCTCATGTGCCAGTCTGTCTTGGAGCTGGCCAAGTATGGACTGAAACCTTCAGTAACTGTGAGCTAGACAAACCTTTTCTTGCTTCATTTTGGATGTCGGGTATTTGTACCAGCAATGAGAGAAGAGTAACTGAGACAAAAAGTAAAATGTACACAACAAAACAAGAGGCATCCAGATGTTCAGAATCATGCATATAGAAGTGATGTGATTGCCATCATAAATAAGTACCTTGTCTTTTTGAAGAGCTCACTAGGAGGTATTAGCCCTTCTGCTCATTCCCCTGTAACTCACCAAAGAAAGCTCTAAACATATATGTCAAATAAATTCTCTTTTGTAGCTACATCCGTATAAATTTCAATTAATAAGCTTATTTGAACTGAGAATTCCAGTGAGTGGGCCCATTACTAGAAAAACAGGCAATATAGGCACCTGACCGAAAGGCAAGATCATTTCATTTCTTAAAACACCAACAAGAATAACTAATAAAGCTGATATGCTCATCTTAATATAAGACACTGAAGGGCCAGTGAGATAGCTCAGTGGACTAAGTGCCTGCTTTAAGCAAGTGCAGGGACTGAGGTTCAATCCCTAGGGTGCATTGAGCCAGTGATGGAGTCCAGGTGTGGTGGTGCATGCCTGTAATCCCAGCTGCTGAGGAGGCTGAAAACAGGAGAATCACTACAAGTCTGAACTGCATAGTAAGACCCTCAACCCCCCAAAAAATTTTTAATATGAGATATTGAAAGAAAAAACAAACAATAATACATACCACTCTGTAGGGAGCCTGCACAAAGCCAGGAAATCGCTCAAGTATGTGTAGGTGGGACTAGGCCTTAGTGCCTAAAGCAAACAAGCTACCCCAGTGCTTAGAAAAACATCCTGTCTGGTTCAGGCCAACTATTAGTGCAAGGCAACCTTGTGTCATGTGATGCAAACTTTGCAAAAGTATAAATAAAGGATCACTTTTGTGTGTGTTGAGTTAGTCTTGCCCATCAGGCAGACTGGTGACCACCTAGCCCAGTTTTTCATCTTCTTGTCTATCTTTATCATTCCTATTACCATGTCTCCCAACCTAGAACCAATCACAGTAAGATCAGCAGATCCCTACACCACTCCACTGAGTATAACTCATGGAATATAGTTGTGAGTTTGTATTTATCAGTACCTAAAGTGTGTGTGTATGTGCACGCACTTGTGTATTAAAAGTCAAAAGGCACTACACTGAAAAGTGTAGAAGAAAGGATGTAGGTCCACAGTTCAAAATGAATGTCTTAGGGTATTATAAAGTCAAATGACAATGATTTAGCCACTGGGCACTGAACAGGCAAAAAACTAATCACTGTGACCCATAACGCTCAGCAGATGGTCACCCCAGCTAGACTGTGGTAATACAGACAGAATACTCTGAAAAGAACATGGCAAAGGCAAGAAGAAAAGTTGGATATTCTGAAAAACTGAATGATTTCAGAATAGTTTTCCAGGGTCAGGGAGATAGCACATTGGTCTAAGTGCCTGCCTGGCAAGTACAAAGACTGGGCTTCAATCCCTGGTACTGCCTGCCATGTGAAACTGGGCATAGTGACACACGCCTGTAATCCTAGTGCTGGGAAGGCTGAAACAGGAGGACTGCTATGAGTCTGAGCTGCATAGCAAGATGCTGTACCAAATAGATAAATAAAAATAAAAAAACTTTCCATCACTGGTAAACTAGACTAGGTCTGGTAGGTGGCCCAGTGCAGCCCTGAATTCAAAGCTAGAGGTTGGAAGAAGAGTTGGGGAAACTATAGTTTTTAAAACTTGGCAATGTCTCCATGTTTAATAATATTGTTGGAAGAGGTAGTCTCAGTACACTTCTTGTTGCTGGTACAAATACCTGGTTGTCGGAGTCCCTTACTGGTTCCTATTTCGGCCTAAGAAGTCTGAATTTATAATCTCAGAAATATGTAATTGGAATTCCACCAAGTTAACTCCAGTCTACCACTCCCAATGCAACCCATGACGAAAACAAAAGACACTAAAACATATATATAATGATTGAGGAGCCAAGGGGCTGTAAGTCCAGCCACAATGATAGCTTCAAGAACCAAGAGAGCTACCCAGGGCTACACTTGGATTTTATTCAGTGGAGAAGGGGGCATCACTTGACAAACAGAATTGTGGGAAGAAATTGAGCACCGTGAGCTGGGCTAGGCAGGTGGCCTGCATTCACCTCCGCCACATTCAGAGGGGATATGCAGAGGAATTAACTTAGGTTATGCTATTGAGATAGTAGCTAATATTTTAGGGGTCTGGTGCTTCAGCTCTTATACATAATCCTTCAAGCCCCAGGAAGTCATAGTGTCTACTATCTAGAGGCTCAATCCCAGCTGACAGCGTGGAGCAGTGGCTCTTCATCCTGTCTCGCCCCAGCTCATATTGGAGAGCAGCAGGTGTGGGTTATCAGGGAAACACGTGTGCCATCTTCAGAAATTACCACAAACACCTCGGCTAGACCAATACACACTGCTTAAGGCCAGTTGAAAGGAAAATGATAAGTCTATTCAGCTCTGTACATATCAGTATGAGGAAATAGGGTCAGGCTCAGTCAAAATGGAGACAGTTGCTCTTCTTCAAGGAGACTGTCTCAGACCATACTTGGCTGGATCCAAAGCAGAGAGGCACATGGCAGAGGCCAACAGTTCATGGTGGTGGAACAGCATCAAAATGGCAACAGGCAACTGACAAGCCAAAGCAACAGAGAAAGTCTGTTTCTCTGTCTCTCTTATATTACATTCAGGCTATTGCCCCAGGCTGGGCAAGGTATACACACCCATAATCCCAGCAGTACTAAAACACATAATCCCAGGGGATCATGAGTTAGTCTCAAACCCTAGAAGTCCCAGTCCCATGACTACATGAGGCTTTAGGGGAACAGCTAGATACAAACCATAACAAGGTATAATGTTTGTTCATTTGTGGAATGCTGCTTGCTTGCTGAAAAAATTCACAACATGAGTGAGATGCATTTGAATTAAATATATTTTAAAATATACAAAAACTTAGTTCTTATGTCAGAATGAAACATGGTAAAGAGTAGTGTAAATTCTGTCTGTGATGCTTTATATAAACAGTGGGAAAGTGATAGAAACTATTCTTTTTTTTTTTTTTTTTTTTTTTTTTTTTTTTTTTTTTTGGCTTTTTGAGGCAGGGTCTCGCTATGCAGTTGAGGCTGGCCTTGAGCTCACTTTTGTAGCCCAGGCTGGTCTCGAACTCGCACTGATCCTCCTGCGTCAGCCTCCCGAGTGCTGGGATTACATGCGTGCACCACCACGCCTGGCTATTCTTCTATTTTTTAAAAGACCTTTATTTATTTATGTTATGGCTAGCTCTGTCTGCCCCCGGTGGGCTGACACAGCATGTGGTGCCAGGGATTGAACCGTGGTCCCTGCTGTTGCCTAAGCTTGCCTAAACAGGCACTTTAGACCGCTGAGCCATCTCACTGGCCCTATTTTTTTTTTCTTAAAAAGGAAATTTTCTTATTGTACTGACTTTTACAACATGACTTTGTAGTTTAGAAAAATACAGCAACATCTGTAAAATTAACTGTGTAAAAATTCTGATGTAAACATCAGCTGAGTCCTTCATAACAGTAGAATGGAATGAACAGCTAATTCTCTCCCTTACTTGTTTGCTGGGAGGAGGAAAAAAGTTCCAGAACACAACCTTTACAACTTCACAGTAATTATATCCTATAGTTACAAAGAACCTCAGTATAGTTATCCCCCCCCTCTTGCAGTATTCAGCTCTGACCTCCCTCTCAAATGCTATAACGGAGCTAATACTGGTTGGGGACCTAGTACAGACTGGTCAGATATGCCACATAGAGTCTGGAGGACTTCAGTAAATGTATTTCCAAATGTCATAGCAGTGCATAAAAACTGCCATGGCCATGAGCAGGTGCCGAGAGGCCTGGGCAAGTGGAATTGTGCCATCACTTTGGAGCATAGCTTCTGAGCAATAAGCTGAGCACCCCCACCTCCCAAGTTCGTAAAGTTCAAGGTCCTGTTGACTGATGTCACCATCAAGGCTGTAGAACATCCCAGTGTGAGACAGAAAAAGAGCTCAGTGGCTTTAGACTTTTGATGGTAGAGAAATCTGTAACAGTTCCTCTAGCTGCCATGAGCCAGATAAACCAACATACCTGGGGCGCCAGTGGTCCAGCTTCTGAGAGATTTACCAGTAGAGCATGAGAAGCAGCAGTGAAAAGATAGACAACCATTATTCTATCACCTAGGTGAAAACAGTGTTCCACTGTTCTCAAGTGGCTCTTTTCCTATGACACCATGTAACACACTGGAAATGATGAAGAGGGGGAAAAGACCTATTCCATAAGTCCATGCTGTTTTCTTGTCCTGCCAGTCATCAGACAGCCACTGCAGGAGGGCTCTGCCTGTGACGGGGTACACGTGTGTGACAGCAGCATGTTCGCAGTCTGTGCTGCACCATCCTCCTTGCAGGCTGTCTTAGTTACCTTTTGCTCGTTGCTGGAACAAATACCCAACACTCAAAATGAAGGAAGGAAAGGTTTATTTAGCTCACAGTTACTGGAGGAGGTTTCAGTCCATGTTCGGCTGGCCCAAGGCTGAGAGGAGCAGAGCAGAGAGCATCCAGTTCATGGCGGCGGAACAGCAACAAAATGGTGGCAGAGGTAGCCAGCCAAACACGGTAGCAGAGCAACAGCACCAGCCAGAGCTACAGTCTGTCTCTCTGTCTCTCTTTATATTACATTCAGGCTCTCCGCCTTAGCT
>PVJA010057296.1:0-10493 GCA_004027025.1 Myocastor coypus
TCCCAGCGGTGGGGTTTGGGCTGGGCTGGGACAGGAAGTTAGTCGCGGGAACGCAGAGGCGGGGCAGAGGGGCGCAGGGGCTTACCCGCAGCGGGTGCGCAGGCTCAGCTCCCAGCGGTGGGGTTTTGATAACGTCCCTTTTATATGATCCATTTTAACTGAGAATATACTGCGTGGGTTCCTTGTATTTTTTCCAAAATATGGTGTGTATCACTTCCTACAACCCTTGTAGCCCCTTGAACACTGAGCAAAATGTTCTGTACACAATATTTACATGATTTGAGAAACAAACTGCAAGTAATGTAGAAAAGATGGTTTTTTTCTAGTATTTACAGTCCAAAAGAAATTATAGTGATATTAATCCAAGAAACTTCGAAATCTATTTGCTTCCACCATTTTGCCTCAAATAATGCAAATTGGTTTAACATCCCACCATGCCTCGCTAATGTTAATGTATGGAAACCTCTGGCAGCCTTGATGCTGGGACCTATGAGTGGAATTTGGGTATTAGTTAACTTTGCCAATGGCTGTGATAGATCATCTATAATATACGATATGTGATATGGCCAGTGGAGCCAAACAAGTCACTTGGAGAGTGAGTTATTGGCTTTCTGGACCAGAAAGGTGTTGGGCTGAATCCAATAACAGCATCGAATTTTCCTATTCTGTAAGCAGCAAGAAAAATGAGGGCCAAGGTGACCACAATCCTATCTAGCTTTTACATCTGCATTTATCAACATGGTTTTCAAGTCCTTGATGTTAACTCCAGAAAGGCAGTAAAAGTGTACCCAAACTAGTCACATGTAAAGGGTGCCTTCCTGTCTCTTGGGACTGCTAGGCAGCCAGCCAGCCTCACCAGCTGAGAGAGAACAAGGCACCTTGCCCAGGGAGACAAAGGAGAGATCAGGCAAGGAACCAAAACTATTCTGCAAGAGGGGTGGGAATATCGAAAACATTAAAAATAGGTCAAGGGAGAAGTCAACAATAGGAACTGAACCCCAAGTCTAGGTGTTTGGTGACACACCCTCTGGAACACTGTGTCATGCTGAGTTCTGCAAGTAGTCTGCTTTTGCCTGTGTCAATGTGTGGTGTCCTTAACCCTGGCCTGGAGGGGTCAAATTCCAATCTGCATTTTGGAAGTGAGCATATGACACAATTTATGTCACAGAGATGAGAGGAAATTTACTGTGGAATTTTCTTAAAAATGTATTTAGTGCAGGGTCTACAGAATCTCACTATGAAGATCTGACTCATAGTGATTCTCCTGTTTTTCGCTTCCCAAATGCTGGGATTACGGGGGTGTGCCACCATACCGAGTCTCACAAACTGTAGAGGCATACGCAGGGGAATGGATTTTAGGAACACTACCTCCCTCTGAAACCGGTGCTAGTGTTTTTTAACAGAGCACTTTCAAACAAAGGGACGGCATGTTAGTTTCCTTCTTGGAAAGGAAAGAACTATGCTTGCTGTAGTTTGGGTAATGCTTGCTACTGAGGCATTAATCACGGCCCTGACATAAATGGAAAGGGCTAGTTTCCTTTTCATGTATAGAACCATAAAGGGGGCACAACATTCAAACAAAAGGCCAAGGAAACCTCTCCCAAAGATCCTATCAACTGTGCTTGTGGACCAAGGAATCTGGCCAGAGGGAAAACCCATTTTAGCAAAGAGCCCTGTTTTTCCAGGCAGCGGTATTCCTGTTACTCCGGATATGACTATAGCTCCAAAGAGGTCACTGGGTTAGACCTCAACTTCAATTCACTCTCAGGGACTGGCCAATTGTTTGTGGTGGAGCTATTTTTCAGTGTCTCTAGTGTTAAGTGGTATAAGTATTCTACACTTAGGACGGTAACCATTGCAGTTTGATAGCTCAATATCCATTTTACCTCTCTCACTGTATGAGCAAAGTAGAGTTTGGGGGCTTAATTCTAGCTCTACTCAGTGGATCCTGATTAGTATGAGCCAGACTTGGTTATTCCATGCCCTGAGATGTTTTAGATCTGGCCATCTGCAATTTGGAAGTGAGCATATGACATAATTTATGTCACAGAGATGAGAGGAAATTTACTGCGGAATTTTCTTAAAAATGTATTTAGTGCAGGGTCTACAGCATCTCACTATGAAAATCTGACTCAGTGATTCTCCTGTTTTTGGCTTCCCAAATGCTGGGATTACAGCAGTGTGCCACCATACCAAGTCTCAATCGCCTTCTCAGTGCATCCCAGGGAGCGGGGCTGGCATGGCTTGTGGTGCAGGGGATTTAAATCCAGCCCCTGCGCTCAGCCTAAGCAGGCACTTTAGTCTGCTGAGCTATCTGGCCTGCCCTATTACTGTGGAATTCTGAAGAAAGTCTCCTCATCATTTAAAAAAAGGTGTCTCTCTCCCTCCACACATTGTCATCTATGAGTGTGAGCTCTGAAAACATCACAGACTTCTCATTTAAACTTGAGGGTAAATTCAACTCAGAGAGCAAATTAAAAAAAAGGCAGTGGGGGAAGTTAAGGCCACAGTATGATGCCTGCTTGCTTCTAGAGTTTCGACTGTGTGAGATAAAAGCTTTCTTATGTGGGGCAAGTGGATGTTAGCAAGAGAGGATGCCTTTACTGAGACAGGAGCTCCAAGATCACCCCGCGGGGACTTTATGAGCATGATACACATAAATGCTATAATGTAGACACAACTGTATCCATTGTCACAAAGGTATGCCTTGCCAGGGACTGAAATGCTTGTGTCCAGCATCAAAAAACAAAGTTGGTAATGCTAATAGCCACAACCAAAAAAGTAAAACCACACATCCCGATTTCCTGAAAGCCACACAGCTAGTAAATGTCAGAGTGCCAGGAGACTCCAGCTACACTGATCTAAACTCAAAGCCTATACACTTTTTATGTGTTTGTGGTGCTGAAGATGGAAGCCAGGGTCTATGGACACTAAGCAAGCATGTTATCCCAGCCCATCCCAAACACCTAACTAGAAACTCTGCCTTATCTTCCCTCAGTACCAGGCGGCAGGTAATTATGCTTAGCACACACAGCAGCAAATGTTTACTGAACTCTGGCCCTGTGATAGGCCAGCTGCCAAGTCCTCTGCACTATTTCTTTTTTTTTGTTTTTTAAGAATTTTATTTTATTTTTTTTTTCTTGTTTCAGAACTTTTGTTTCTTTATTTTTATGGCTGTCTCAGCCTGCCCTGAGGGAAGGGCAGGCGCAGCATGTGGTGCCAGGATAGAAATGAGGTCCCTGCAGCTGCCCAAGCTTTCCCAAGCAGCTGCATTAGACCACTGAGCCATCCTGCCGGACCCCAGTCTCTGCACTATTTCTTAAATGAATTCTCAGCACAACCCGGGGAGGATAGGCATTCTTATCATTCCCATTTTATAGCAAGGACAACTGAGGCTTGGCAAAGTAAAGTTAGGCCCTCAAGACCACGGGAGTAATAAGTGGTGAGGCTATTGGGGTTGATTCTTCTTTAACCACAAACTTTCAGTGAACCATAGTGAAGGAAAGGGAGCAGTGTAGCACCTGAGTCATTTCGTCTGTCATCCCCTAAAATATACCTTCCTGGTAGCCTTAAGAACTCAGGTTCCCTTCTGTAAACAATGCTGTACCCTTCCTGATAACTTCTAGCAATCCAGGTCTTACTTGACATTCACACTCAGTTGTGAAAACCTTTTCTCACAGCCACACAGATCCAGATCCCTCGTTTTGCATTAATGCAAAAGTGCTACCTCATGTGTGGCATTACAGAGACCACTTTAGTCTCTTGCTGATTTTGCGACAGCAACCTAGTCTGAGTGGCACCACTGGAGTATTTCCTGTGAGCATCAGTTTAAGAAAAAGATCTTGAGGTCGCATTCGCCTTTGATCCTAGTGCTGTGGGAGGATGAGGCAGTAGGATTAGTGGGTTTGAGCCCAGCCTGGGCAACTGAGGGACTTTGTGAGAGGGAGTCTTAGAAAAAAAAAATTAAAAGGCAAGGGCTGTGACTTAGTGCAAGGGCCTTGGGTTTAATTCTCAGTGCTGCTAAAAAAGAACGACATTGACTGGCTATCCCAATATCCCAGGAGTGAACCTTACTTGTAGCCTATAGATCTCTCTCTGCTGTTGTCAGATTCATGTGGTGTTGAACTGCCCATTCTTGTCTGAAACATACGTCTTTGCAGAAAGTAACATTTGTTTTGTTTCTTTTTTGCTTCCTACACATTCCCCACAGAACCAAACAGAATGTTGAGAGCACATAGTAAGCATTGGGCGACTGCTGATGGAACTGAATTATGACCTATTGTATCGTGCTCGGGCTTTCCTCAAGGGCTTTCAGTTAGAACGTTTGGCTGGAATGCCACATAGACAAAACGGAATTAGGAAAAAAACATGCAATATATGTTAGCATCAAGGCCTCCAGTTGAGCATTTTGCATTACCTAATGTTTTGACTTCTTTTCAAGTCAGTTATTATCTGGTCTCACAAATATTGCTTTCCTTTTCATATCTTTTAGGTGGGAATTTTCTTCTTTTCCTCCTAATTTTGTCCCCCACCCCCGTGCACGCCTCAATTCCCTGAGTGAGGTTTTACATGAGGCTGAAGAAGTCACTGTTGGGACCATGCCACAGTGACCTAATTTGCAACATGCAACACGCGCCTTTTCATTCCTGTCTTCAACTTTCTTTGTTCTCTCTTTTCAATATCTCTCTCTCCCTCTCTCTCTGTGTCTCTCTTTCACACACACACACACACACACACACACACACACACACACATATACACACACATATTAACAGCCACATATAGATAACTCAAAGGTGACAGCAGAAATAAGACACCCAGCCCTTGCTATCTTTGTCATTTGCCTTGGAGGAGGGGAAAAGACAGGGCAGTTATACAGAACAAAACACACGCACATCTGAGGGTTCTAATGCAGGAGGGAATTCAGCAAAAGCATCAGATTGAACCTAATTTATCCCCTTAAGGAAGTCAGCAGCCAAACCATTGCCAGAGCTTTGTCAGTCCTGTTTTCATCTTGGAAACCCCTCTTAGAGTTGAAGGAGCAGACCACTGTTATCTTTTTGACTTTGTAAGCTGACTACAGCCAGTCTGAGCACAGTCCTGTATTTGCAGCACCCTGGCAGGGCCAGTGGAGAAGTTGCTGAACACCTCTGTGAAGGAAAGAATAGGCCCACCAGGCCATCTTTGGGGATAAGGTCTCCTTGAACTCACACATTTGATAACTGGAGGTAGGCATCAATGTCCCCCTAACAGTGTCCCACTCAACAGATGTGAGTGGCTGACTGTGTGAGGGGGGACAAAGGCCCTTTTGCTCGGCCCCAGCTTCCACCCTGGGCCTCCCAGCACCTGTGACTGTTTGCAATCTGCACCCTGCCAGCTTTGTTCCTCAGTAATCCCTTCTGAGGGAATTTGGGCCTGCTCTCCACAGCCACTTCCATCTGCACTTGGCTTTCGTCTTGTGTCCTCAGTTCTGGCAAACGCTGATGACTTCAAGCCAGGGAGAGGAGAGTGCACATTCAAAGTCATCTGCCTGAGGTTGGAAGGAGTAGAAAATGGAAACCATGTTCCGTTTGGCGGCATCTCATTCTTTTGGAAAAATACAAAACCTCCACTGGTTTATTGTTTGTGGGCTGCCAAGTGCATTTCTTTTCTCCAAGACAGAGAAAAACATCTTTGAATCTCGTTCTTAACAATAGAGAAACTACGTGCAGTGCTTCTCTCGCCCATTGCAGAATCTGGCGACATAAAGAGAGGTTAGGACTTAGCTTATTATTGCTGTTTATTCAGTGGGCTCACACCTGACCCTCTGTCAGCAAAAATTCAGGCATTGGCCACATCTCAGGACTCTGTAATTAATACATCTATTCAGTACTGCAAGCTTCTAGACAGTTCTTGTCCTGGAGACTTGGTATCCCCAACCTGCACTGCTACCCATTTCAACAAAAAACAGAAAATAAGAGAATGGGATGTTTGCTTCTTGCCTCTAGCATGTGACAAGATACTGATATGGAGAATACAGCAGTGATGCTGCAGAGTTCACCTCACCTTGTGGAGTGGAGAGACATGCTACAAGTGTATGTTTGTTTGAGGCATAATGTGGTGCTAGGGTAGAACTCAGGGTCTCACGCATGCTGGGCAAGCCCGCTACCTCTGAATATATATATATATTTGTCGTTGTAAAAGGCCTTCCTATTGTGAAGTAAGACTTAAACAATTAAGCCTTTTCATGCCAGCCTGCATTTACTTGAGGTGGTGGTGGTAATTGGATACTAGATTGTAGAATCCTAGATATTTTAAAAAGGGATTTTTATTGAAATATACTCATCAAAATTTCACAAGCCAACTTGATGAATTTTTAAAGTGAACATTCCATGTAACCATGTGCAGAATAAGAAGCCAAATGTTTTCCCTGTATCACTCACTATCTTGTCACTGTTGTGAAACACTGCTATGAATTTAGTGGTTTAAAAACAACCCACAGGGCCCAGCAGGATGGCTCAGTGGTCTAAAGAGCCTGCTTAGGAAAGCTTAGGCGGCTGCAGGGGCTGCAGTTTGATCCCCGGCACCACATGTTGCTTCAGCCTTGCCCTCAGGGCAGGCTGAGCCAGCCATAAAAAAACAAACAAACAAACAACAGTTCTGAAAGAAGAAAAAGTAAATAAATAAACTAGTCATACATTAAAAAAAGAAAAAACAACCCACAGTTGTGGCCTCGCTGTTGTTTGCAGGCCAGAGGTCCAGAAATAGGGCTCAGCAAGGCTGGTGCATGTCAGTGCTTCCAGGTGCTCCCTGCTACTGGCTGTGTCACTCCATAACTGTCTGTCTCTGCCTTCACGTGGCCTTCTCTCTCTTTCTTTTCTGTGCTTACTGTTCTCTCTCCTTAAAGACACTGACCATTGGATTTAGGGCCCGCTCAGATGATCCACAATGGTCTCACCTTGAGAGCCAAATGACTTCATCTGCTGAACCTTATCCTAAATAAGGCCAGGATCACACCTTCTCTGAAGTGAACATATCATTTTTGGAGGACCACTGTTCAACCTAGCCACTACATTAACAGTGTATCACTGACCTGACCTCTAACAATACAGGTTAGCTTTGCCAGCATCTGAGCTT
Organism: Myocastor coypus; assembly: GCA_004027025.1. Lineage (NCBI taxonomy): Eukaryota > Metazoa > Chordata > Mammalia > Rodentia > Myocastoridae > Myocastor > Myocastor coypus. Next base: position 7,117 of record PVJA010057296.1, read on the forward strand.
CGCATAAACGGAGTCACACTGAATATGCTCTGCTTTGTCTGGCTTCTTTTGCTAAACGTTTTTTTTTTTTTTTTTTAATGGAAATTGTGTCTTGCTGTATAGTTCTGGCTGCCTCTGAACTAATTGTATAGCCCAGGCTGGCCCTGAACTTGCCGCAGTCTTTCTGCCTCAGCTTCCTGAGAGCTGGAATTATGGGAGTGTACCACCATACCTGGCTAGCATGTGAATCAACATCATGCTTGTGAATTTTACCTACCTGGTTGCTTACAGCTATCAATTTGTCATCTTCATTGCTATATAATATTCCATTGAGTGATATTCACTCAGCTCTTCTTTTTTTGGTCTTTTTGAGACAAGATCTCTTACACAGGTCAGGCTGGCATTGAGCTCACTTTTGTAACCTAGGGTGATCTCGAACTCACACTAGTCCTCCTGCCTCAGCCTCCCAAGTGCTGGGATTACAGTCATGCGCCACCATGCCTGGCCACTATTCATTCCACTCTTCATAGAACTTTGGGTTATTTTCATTCCTGGCTACTACAGCTAATACGATCAGGAATATCTGGATCTTGGAGTGTACATTCGTGCATTTTCATTGTGCATACTTAGGGCTAGATTTGCCAGCTCCAAGGATGTGTATGTGTTTAGCTTTGGTAGACAATGACAAAAAAAATAGCTGGACAAAGTAGCACACACCTGTAATCTTAGCACTCAGGAGGCTGAGGCCAGAAGATCACCACAAAATTCAAGGCCAGCTTGGGCTCATAGTGAGTTCAAGACCAGCCTCAACTACTTATTGACAGCTTGTCTCAAAAAAAATTATAGATTTTAAAACATAGAAAAAAATCCTGGAGCTCAAGATGCCTTCTTTTGATAATCTCTAGTAATCCTGAATCTAATTCAAAGGGCCATCATTTCTCCAAGCCTTAGGCCTTTTGAGTCAAGCTGATGCTTTCATGTTTTCTCATTCTGGCTTGGGTACCCCATCATGATTCTGGGACCAAATCATGCCTTTTTCAAACCACACAAATGATATAGGGTTCAGAGACATTGGCTATGGGGCAAGATGAAATGCAAATCGTGTAGCAAGGGTGGAGTTGATCAGCTTCTTCCCCGCAGTCAGGTCTTCTGTTGGTCCCAGGAGTCAGTTGGCTGAGCATTAGATAACTCAGGCAGATTCTCTTATCCTGTCTGGTCAGAGGACTGATGGATGCCTAGCACAGACCAATACTCATGAAGCCTTCAGTTAGTTCATTAATTAGTCTGGCTTAGAGATAGAACCAAGGACCCTGGATATGCTAGGCTCTAGCACTCTACTGCTAAACTATCAGCCCAGCTCCTGAAATTTTCACTTAAAGAAGTATCTGCTTCAGGAAAGACTTCTTTCTTTGGGACCCTGAGCTATGAAAAGTCAAAAGCAGCTTAAAGTTGAACAAATATGCCAATTTCACAAGACACCCCTACCCTGCTGTGTTATTTTAAAACAAACAAACAAAAAAAAAACACTTAGTGTAATTAAGTCATCCTCTCATATAGTTGTTTCTCCAGGAATTTCAGTTCCCCAGGATGAGATGAAAATAAACTGAATGTTTCACATCACTGTTCCCACGATTCTGAAGAAGTCATGCTTGTCTTCAGTAGCACCATATAAAACATCTCCTGTTGATAAAGAGTTGTTTTAGTCTGGGATAACGAGGCAATGGTATCTATAACGACACATTTTATGCACATTTTAAAACTGAATTCTTTATACAGATTACCAGGCATGTTTAACCTCAGCCATGTTTTCCCACATCATTATTTCTTTTAAATTTCTTAATTATTCCATTCTGTTGAACAACATTTGCCCTTATAAGGGACAATTGTATCTAAACAAATCAACAGTTTTTGCGTCAGTGACTGAATGTGGGGAGAAACAACCCCCTAACTCTGCTCTAGCTCTGTGGTAGAAATGAAGAGTTCTAAATCCCACTTTGGGAAGCCCTCATCTGGAGCTTCCCTGGAAGCTAACTTTCATAACTTGTGGAGCCCAAAGCAAAGCCAAATGAATTTTGGAAAGGTCAGTGGGAAAGGGATTGGGGTGGGACTTTCCCAGAGAATGTCTGAGCCTTTGCTCCATGAGCTGTCTGGTCACTTGGACAGTTTGTCCTTCCCACAGAGGGTGGGGAAGATAGCACAAGCAATTCTGTCTTGGTACCTAGGCCCAGGGGTCCTAGAAACCTGGGATTTGCCCAACTTGCCTGGAGTAGTCATCTCACCCTGGCAACAGGCTCCTTTGAGCCCCACAAGCATTGCAGCTATGTAAAGAAACTTGTAGAAACAGTACATCTGCAGGAAGAAAACAGCCGAGGACTCTCTGCCTTATGTCTCATTTGCTAGAGGACTTCTGATGTGTTTCAAGTAATCAGATCCTATGCACTGCAAAGCCCTGTTCCCTGAAGCCAGTTCCAGGCACCCTGGAGCTCCAGTGTGTCTGCCAAGGGCTTACAGACATTGCTGTTAGTGCGCCACCTGCCAACAATAATTGACCTTTTTCCATATTATTTTCACTTTTTTCACCCTCCGTCCTATGCCTCCTCAATCTTAGTGTTCCCTTTATGTGTTTATTTCTTCCCTCCAATTGTGGCCAACAAATCCTAGTGGCTCTCAGGGTCACAAAGGGGGTGAAATCCACTGGTTTGATGATAACCAGGAGTTCTGAGAAATCAGACAGTCCCTGAAGATGTGTGCTCTCCCCCTCTGAGTGAGTGAGCACTACCATCTTCTACGTGTCTGCATTACTGCATTCTCTTTTCAGTGGTTCTCAACCTTTCTAATGCTGTAACCCCTGCAATATAGTTCCTCGTGTTGCGGTGATCCCAAACCAAAAAATAATTTTGCTGGCTACTTCAAATTACTAATTCCAACAAATAACATTTCACCATGGCATAGCATGGGTTTAAATATGTATTTTCCAATGGCTTTAGGTGAATCCTGTGGTTTGGTCGCTCGACCCCCGCCGGGGTCGAGACCTACAGGTAGAGAACCGCTGTTCTACGTGCTCACTTCTAAATCAGCTCATTGAAATCCCATAAGCATCTGTTTTCTGATCATTAACTCTGATTTGGTTAGAAACTCAATCAAAAGGGATCGGAATGCAGCAGAATAGGCTCTCCTTTCAGCCCTTCCACTTGATTTCCCATAGGCCCAACTGACCTTGGTGTGGACAGAGATTCCACGTCTCCCTTCCACAGCCCCTTGCAATGTCAAGAGGAAGGGTAAAGGAGGGGCCACTGTGGGGTTGGGAATCGGCAGTGTTCCAAATCAGGTGGCGGTGACATCAGGGCACACGCATTTCCTGGCCTCTCAGCTGGCCCCTGTCCAGTATTTCAGACAAC
>PVJA010057297.1:0-10431 GCA_004027025.1 Myocastor coypus
GGGCCCCGAAAACTTTATTTTCAAAGTAAGGGTTTTCATCAAAATGAAAATCTATTCTGTAACCTGATTTGATATCTTCAAATTCTGTCACTTCAACTCTGGTCAAATAATGCAAAGCTCCCTCGTCTTCCTCCCCAGGCAGCACAGATACTTGTGGACAGTTAACAAATGGTGTTACCCAAAAATTTGGGATTTTTTGTGATCAATTCTGACCTCTTTTGAAAAATTGGTTGGCAGACTTTGTTATATTTCTGTTTTACTTTCAGTATTTCCTCACTGGCTTGTCATTAGGTCTGTCTATTTCATCTCGTACGTCATGCATGTGTTCAATTGCTTCTTGTCTCTCTTCTTCTCCCTTGGGCTGGCCTGGCGAGGCCGTCTCTGCCTAAGGTTTGGGGCCCAGAGATAGCTGGGCCTTCTTGGTCGGAGGGGTGAGCGAAGACTGGTGCTTGGGAGCCATGACACGGGAAGGCCCAGCTCCAGGCCGGGGTCATCTCCTGCCACAGGAAGCCGATCAGGAACCTCCTTTGTGTTTTAATACGAGCAAAGATCTTTTAAATAGAAATGCTAATTTAGGCAAATGTATTTAAACAGTTATCTAATGAGAATTTATTACACTTTCCTAGTTTTGTTTTCTTTCCAAAGAATTTGCTGGTGTCATAGCTGATAAGTGCAAATGATTTGTACAAATACAAGGCAGTACTTACTTATTGAAATAACAGATCATAATTATGAACAGCCACTCCTAAAATATGATAAAGTAATAAATTATATAACTTCCTTTTACTGTGTGCCAAAAAATACCACCATGCCAAAAGATGCCATTAGGGCTGGCCAAATAACTCAGCAGATTAAAGCACCTGCAAACAGGGGCCAGGTTCGATCCCTGGGGCCTCCATGTTGACCCCACTCCCAGGGGCAATTGAGACTGGGTCTGGTGGCACGAGCCTGTAATCCCAGCTCTTGGGAGGCTGTAAACAGGTGGATCACTATGAGCCCGGTCTAGTATTGAGATCCTAAACACTCTGTAGACCCTTCCCTAAAATACAAAAAAAAAGGAGATGCCATTAAGTATTATTACCACGTCATTAATGATGAGCTTCACAATGACAGGCCATCTTATAAGAGCAGGAGTACTAAGTGATGATCAAACTTACATAAGGTTGTGACTTGGTTGACACTGGATAACTTTTGATAAGCTGCTTTTTCAGGGTACCCCACCGAACTGAACATCACCAAAGTCTCATAACTTGTGTGGGCTTGGGCACCAAGAATTCTGGGGCTATGGGGTGAGCCTTGCATGAGGCAAGTGAAGCACTTATTTGGGTACAGAATTTAAAGGGCCAGCAAACATTTCAGTAAGTGAGAATTATATAAGTAAAAGAATTATAAACCGGGTGCGGTGGCGCACGCCTGTAATCCCAGCACTTGGGAGGCTGAGGCAGGAGGATCGGTGCGAGTTTGAGACCAGCCTGGGCTACGAAAGTGAGCTCAAGGCCAGCCTGAACTGCATAGCGAGACCCTGTCTCAAAAAAAAAAAAAAAAGAATTATATAGTATTCTTTTAAAAAGATTCAGCAACCGCTAGTCTAGGGGCCAGTGGCCTATTTAGTTTTACCAGCAACCCTGATGTGCATATAGCAGGAGGGAACTAGGGACTAAGGAAACTGGATGGAGCTGAGACCACCAGGAGAGCAACACCTGCTGAACATGCATAGCAACACACTAGAAAAGCAAAGAAAAAGGTGATGAACAAAACAAATGGGACAAAAACATCTGCAATAAATTTATCAAAAGGGCAACATCCATAAGAAAAATACTAACATATGATTAGGCAACTTTATTTATGTATTTGGCTTTAGAGGGACAAGATCTTGCCATTTAGTCCATGCTGTCCTAGAAGTTGCAGTGAACTGCCTACCTCAGCCTCCTACGTGCTAGGATTATACACATGTGCCACCTTGCCTGCCTAAAAATACAATTTTTAGGAGGATGGGGTGGTACCAGGGATCAAACTCAAGACCAGGGAGGTGCGTGTGCCATCGAGCTGTGTTCCTGACAAATAACAGTTTTAAAGCTGAGCTAAGAATACAAATGGTCGATTCAGAGAGAGACAAAACAAATGAGCAACAAAGATAAAGAAGAAAGGGGAGAGAAAAAAATTAGATACTGGTAGTTCTAATTATATTGGAGTAGGGGGCCCAGCGGGATGGCTCAGCGGTCTAAAGCGCCTGCTTGGGAAAGCTTGGGTGGCTTGAGGGACCGCAGTTCAATCCCCAGCACCACATGCTGTGCCAGCCCTGCCCTCGGGGTGGGCTGAGCCGGCCTTAAAAGTGAGTGAATAAACAAGCAAACAAAGGTTCTGAAACAAGGAAAAAAAAATTATATTGGAGTAGAAATGTATCCAAGATGTACGGTTTATTTATTTTACTTATTTATTTATTTGTATTTTTTTTAGGGAAGGGTGTGCAGGTGTTTTCAGGGTCTCACTACTAGATTGGACCCACAGTGATCCAACTGTTTAAAGCTTCCCAAGATCTGGGATTACAGGTGTGTGCCACCATGCCCAGTCTCAAGATGTATTGTTAACTGAAGAAAGCAAATTGCAAAGTAGGTATAGATATAGTCTTATAATCATAGGAAAAGGCTGACACTCAATATGCCTGATAATTGATGTTCATATAGATAAATACCACGCTGTCTTTGAATAATGAAAAGTATGGAAACATTCACATTGTATGTTACACATTTCTTAACATTTAAGCATTTATAATTTATATATTATTTTCGTAATCAGAAAAATAACCACAGCCGGGCGTGGTGGCGCACGCCTGTAATCCCAGCACTCGGGAGGCTGAGGCAGGAGGATTGGTGCGAGTTCGAGACCAGCCTGGGCTACAAAAGTGAGCTCAGGACCAGCCTCAACTGCATAGCGAGACCCTGTCTCAAAAAGACAAAAAAAAAAAGAAAAGAAAAATAACCACAGTACTTTAAAATAGAGCTGGGGGGCTTGGGCTGGGACGTTCAATCCCCTAGGCCTGCTGGGCCAGGCCCCATACCCAGGGCACACTGAGATGGCAATTGAGACTGGGCATGGTGGCGTGTACCTATAATTCCAGCTCTTGGGAGGCTGTAAACAGGAGGGTCACTACGAGTCCAACCTAGTAGTGAGATCCTATAGATCCTTCCCTAAAATACAAAAATAAATAAATAAAAATAGGGCTAGATGCCAGGCATGAGGGTGCACACTTGAAATCCTAGCATTTAGTAGGCTGAGGCAGGAGGACCGTCAGTTTGAAGTTAACCTAGCTACACGGTAAGTTCTAGTAAATTCAGTGTCAGCCTGGATTATAGAGAAAAATCTACCTTACAAAAATGTTTTTAATGGTGCACGCCTGTAATCCCAGCACTCGGGAGGCTGAGGCAGGAGGATCGGTGCGAGTTTGAGACCAGCCTGGGCTACAAAAGTGAGCTCAAGGCCAGCCTGAACTGCATAATGAGACCCTGTCTCAAAAAGACAAAAATGAGCCGGGTGTGGTGGCTCACGCCTGTAATCCCAGCACTTGGGAGGCTGAGGCAGGAGGATCGTTGTGAGTTCGAGACCAGCCTGAGCTACAAAAGTGAGCTCAAAGCCAGCCTGAACTGCACAGTGAGACCCTGTCTCAAAAAAAAAAAAAAAAAAAAAAAAGTTTTTAAAAGGGAAGTTAGAGATATAGCTCGGAGACAAAGTGCTTGTCCACAAAGCTTAACACCTGGAGTTCCATACCCAGCATCACAAAAGTCAGTTAATTAAAAATACAAAATAAACCTATCCCCAAAAGTCTTAAGCTTTGTTACCAGGAGGATGGTTTTAAAACTAATAGCGCCCTAACTTCTCATAGTCAGCTACTGGCAATATAAACTGGAACAATTTCTGGAAGACAACCTATAATACAGATCTATGCTCTGAAAATGGTGTATGTCTGTTGAGGGCCTCAGCATGAGCCGCTCCCAAAAGATGGCGCCGGCTTCCTGCTTCCGGGTCGTCCTGCTGCGAAAAACAACTTAGCTGTAATCTGCTTTTGCCTGGCAACCGATGTAGTAACCAATCAGATTTGACTGTGCGAGCGATGGTGATTGGTGGGCGAAGTGCTATATACGAGGGAAGCGCGGGCTGGAGGGGGAGAAGAGGCAGAGATGTAAAGGGTGGAGGATCTTGTTAGATCCTGGCTGCTGTACTGAATAAACGTTTACAAGCTTAAGTCCGGCGTTCAAGCCTTTGTGTCGCGGCGTCGGACATATGTCTGTGACCCACCTCTGGGAGTTTATCCTAGGAAAGTTATTAAAGATTTGAGCAAAATTTAGCTACAAAGATATTCTTTAGTGTTGTTTTTGTCAAGCAACCTAAATGTTCAATAATCTGGACAGATTGCAAAGCTTAGTGTAGTTTCCATATATTATTGCCGTAAATAATATGTGAGTCTACAGATAAAAACATGCTTACAACCTGTTTGAAAGTGTAAAAATGAAAGCAGATCACAAAACTATATTTGTTGTTGTAGTGGTTGATACATTGTGTCAACTTGGCTGGATGACTCCCTGTTGGTGGGAGCCACCACCCTCGGGTACAATTGATTCCTCCCTGGAGCATGACCAGGGCCTGCCTAGGATATGATTGGCTCCTCCCTAGAGTGGGATCAAGGGCCCATCCTAGGGTATGATTGGTTCCACCCTAGGGCACAATGGGCCCACGTCAGAATGACTGAGCATAAAGAGACTTTTTAAAGGGCTGAAGAAGGAGTCAACACTTCACTTCGTCAGAGAAGCTTCAGCCTTCGCATTTGGCCTGAACTTCATCGTCTGGCTTGCAGCGCAGACTCTTCAGCCTCCAGCTTGGATCTTTCTCCATCCATCGCAGACTCTTCAGCGTCCACTACAGACACTTCAGTCTTCCAGTGCAGACCCATCAGCCGACGGATAGAGACTTACACAGAGTGCTGCAATGAAGTCCAGACCTTGGGATTGAATTCTTCAGTCCGGAACATGCAAATGCCCTCCGCACACTTTCTCATCTGACTCTGTGGCTGACTATTGTAAGCCAATCTTATAATTCCTTATAGTTTGTATATTTTGTGTTAATATCCATTCCTCATATTATATCTATTCTGTTCCTCTAAGTAAAACCCTGACCAATACAGAATTTGGTACCAGAGAAGTGGGGTCATTGCTGTGACTAACCTGACAATGTGGATTACAAGCTTTTGGAAATGGATTATGGGAAGAGATAGGAAAGGTTCAGAGATGTTGGCTACAAGCAAAGCACTGGGAAGGCTTCGGCTGCTCTGTAGAGGAGATTCTGGTCAGAGCTCAGACCAGAAGACTGGCTTGAAGCCTAGGTATGAAAAATGGCCTATGAGCAGAGATTGGAAATGTTTGGAGAGGTCCTCTACTTGTGAAGAGCTGGAAAAGCTTCAGCTGTTCTGTAGGGGAGATTCTGCTCAGAGCTTAGACCAGAAGACTGACAGAAGGCCTGCCTGTAAAGACCAGGCTGAGGAGTTTTCTGCTGGGAAAAAGGACTGCATTGATCATTGGACTCCAGGTGATTTGTGCTATGGATTGGCTGAAAGTCTGTTGGAATTTTGCTTGTACACAGAGACTTTACCTAAGACTGAGATTAAGCATGGCGGACTGATTAATCTGTCAAGAGACATTCTGAAGCAGCAAACTACTGGGGTGGTGGCATGGTCGTTATTGGTGATTTTTAGCCAGATTTATGTTGAAAATCAAGAGGAAAAAGCCAAGCAGGATGATTTAAAATATTGTGAGTTTGGCCAGGAAGGAAGTACCCAGAAAGCTGTGGACTGTAAAGATGAAACTGAAAGGATCTCCATTGCTGGGAAGGAACCAAATAATCAAAAGGATGGCCTGAGGGCATCACAAGAGGTGGCAGCTCTCCACCCTTTGCAGACTCCGAATTGCAAGGGAGAGAGGTTTTGCCTTGAGAAGAAAGCCACAGAGACCCAAGTACCAGAACAGCGGCAGCGGCCAAACCAGGTTCCAAAATGGTGCCAGCATGGAGAATTTGTTTCTCAGAATCAAGATCAGAGTGCTCAGTGATCTAGGCCTTCAACCCCTACACCCAAAAGAGAAGGAAGCCTGGCTGTTGCTTCAGGGGGCAGCAACCCTTGGCATCATCCTCATAGGCCTATGCAGAATGCGGGAGTTCTGAGGTTAAGAAGGCTCCCACCCCAATTTCACAAGGCATGTGAGGCTAGGCAATGTGCCCCTGAGAGGGCAGTGTGTGAAGTAGAGAGTGAGAAGCCTGTTCAGTGGAAACCCCAGAAGTTTGGAACAGCCAGGAACATGGGTTGTGCCAAGAGAGAGCAAATCGGCCTAAGAGGGAAGCCATGGAAACTACCACCAAGAGTGCCTTAAGGACGGAACTACATGGAGCTCACAATGCAGTGCAGACTGTTTCAAATGCTCCAGTTGGAACCATAGGATTTAATGTTTATCCTGCTGGGTTTTGGACATGTGTTGGTCCCAGTGTTTCATTTTTATTTATTTTTTTCTTGTTTCAGAACCTTTGTTTATTCACTCATTTCTATGACTGGCTCAGCCCGCCCCCAGGGCAGGGCTGGCGCAGCATGTGGTTCCCGGGGATCAAACCGCGGTCGCTGAAGCCGCCCAAGCTTTCCCAAGCAGGCACTTTAGACCGCTGAGCCATCCCGCCGGGCCCCAGTCCCAGTGTTTCATATTACCCTGTTGTTTACAATTTTTGGAATGCTAATATTTATCTTATACCTTTGAATGTTGGATATGTTTAACTTTTCTATTGTATAGGGGCTCACGGTTGAGAGTTGCCTTGGATCTTGGAGGGCACTTGGGACTTGGACTTTTCAGCAATTCTGAAACTGTTGGGACTTTGGCATTCTTCCAGATGAACTAAAATGTCTTTTGTAAAAAGGGATATGTATGAGACTTTGGAGGTCCAGGGGCAGAATGTTATGGCTTATGTCTAATTGTCCCCTCAAAGCCTCATGCAGCCATTGGGCGGGGACTTCTATAGATTGAATCATGACTCATGAGTCACTGGAATTATGTGATTTAGTACTGATCTACAGTTTGAGACTTGATCCATGATCCTTGGGATTATGTGTTTTAAGTACTTCTGAGATTTTCGGTGTAGTCTAAGGCAGATAAGGTGAGGCAGAGAGCCTGAATGTAATATAAAGAGAGACAGACTAGAGCTGTTGCTCTGCTGCCAGTTTTGTTGGCTGTCTCTGCCACCATTTTGTTTCTGCTCTGCCACCATGAACAGCATGCTCTCTGCCCTGTTCCACTCAGCCTTGGGCCAGCTGAATATGGACTGAAACCTCCAGTAACTGTGAGCTAAATAAGCCTTTCCTTCCTTCATTATGAGTGTCGAGTATTTGTCCCAGCAATGAGTAAAAAGTAACTAATACAGCAGTGTAATTCTGACTTTTATAAATCAGAAGCTACAAATTCTAACTTCCCTAAGTCCTTGACCCACATTCAGTTCAAGTAAATACCTGACTTATAGAGAGTAATGGGGCTGGATACAGCCTGTGATTTTCCCAAAGCAGTTTAGTAACTTGGGTTATATCCTGTTTTCAACCTCCCCAGTGCTGGGATTACAGGCATATGCCATAACACCTGGACTCTGTGGCTGACTCAGCCCACCCTGGGAGTAGGATCAGCTCTGCACAGAGGTCATACTGTGGTCCCTGTGCTTGCATTTTAGTCCACTGAGCTGTCTCACTGACCCCACCTTCCATCTTCTTAAACCAAGTGTGGAGGACTGCCTGAGCAGCTCTCCTTGAGAAAAAGAGTGACTTTCATTTTCTTTTTCTTTTCCCCTTTCTTTTTTTAACAGTTAACACATTGCATATTGTCCTCACAATAGCTCTACAGAGCACAGTGTGTGGGCATGACCCACCTTCCTATTGATGTTGCTAAGAAGAAAGAAAAAAGAGTGACTGTCTCCATTTTGACTGAGCCTGACCCTATTCCTCATATTGAAATGTACAGAGCTGGCTAGGACTTCTCATTATCCTCTCAGTTGGCCTTAAGCAGTGTATGTTGATCTAGCCAAGGTGCTGGTGGTAATTGTTGAAGATGGCATGCATGTTTCCCTGATAACAGGACGAAAAGCCAATGCTCCATGGTGTCAGCTGGGATGGAGCCTGGAGATAGAGGCTATAACTTCCTGAGGCTTGAAAGATTACACATCAGAGCTGAAGCACCAGACCCCAGAATATTAGATACTATCTGATTAGCATAATACAAATTACTTCCTTTACATATCCTCTCTGAATATGGTGGAGGTGAATGCAGGCCTCCTACCTAGCTCAGTTCACAGTGCTCACCTTCTTCCCACAATTCCCTTTCACAAGCCACTTGCCCTTTTCCAATGAATAAAACTGGAGTGCAGCCCGGAGTCACTCTCTTTGTTCCAGAAGCCATTTTCATGGTTGGACCTAGGGGCCCTTGGCTCCTCATGAATTATATATATACATATATATATATATATATATATATATATATATATATATGTATATGTATATACATATATACATATATATATGTCTTAGTGTCTTTGTTATCGCCATGGGTTGTGCTGGGAGTGGTAGATTGGAATTAACTTTGTAGAATTCCAATAACTGGTTTTTTGGTTTTTTGCTTTTTTTTTTTTAACACAACGTAAGAAATAATTTAATGCATTTCAACTTTGCTAAAGCTTCATATTCCATGAGCGCATCTACAGAGCCAATCTAGGAACAGGCGCTCCTTTCTTCTATCCATTTATGCGGTAGTTCTCGTGGATTTGTGGCTGGATGCCGCAGACAAAGGCTAGGAGGTTGTCCAGGACCTCTTCCCTGTTCTGCTGGAAGTAGTTCTGCAGGACGGCCATCTTCTCCTGGGTCTCCTTCTCCCCTTCACTGCTGCAGCTGCCATGGGATCCTAAGGCCGCAGCTTCCTTGGCCTTGAACTCCTTCTCCCTCTGCAGGCGGTACTGCTCGATCTCAGCCTGAGCTTCTTCTTTGACCGGCTTCAGTCTCCGGTTCTTTCGCTTGCGGGCCTCGGCCACCTTCTCCGCGGCCCGCTTCTCGGCCGCAGCAGCTGCTGGATTCCTTGGGACTGGCTAGCCATGGCTGCTGCTACTGCGGCCAAGCCTCGGGAGCCAATAACTGGTTTTTAGTATTGTAAGTTTTGACTACTTGAGCCAAGGCAAGAACCAGGAATGGACTCCGACACCAAGCAGAGAAAAATTAAAAGCAGTTACCATAAAAATGAGTAGGTGATAAAATCTGCAGGATTCCAGATTAGGATGCCAATGCCTTAGGTTATGAAAATAAATCCCAGTTGAATAACATAGTTTGAGCTTCCACTAAGTGAAATGCAGAGCTCAGCTGTTAGGATACAGCTTGTTATCCAACAGCACAGGTGAAATTCCCCGGGTAGCCCACTCCTTCCTTTCCAGTTTAGCCCCCAATAGGTGTTAGGAGCTCCTCCTTATCCTTGTTCGGGGGTGGAGGGGGGCCTTCAGCTTAGCACAGTTGTTTAAGTAAGCACCTCCTTGGGCATAGTTAGGCACAGTTTACCTGAGTTCGATCCCTGGCTCCATAGGCCTTACCGGACCCGCCCTTAAGGCAGCCTGAGCAAGCCAAAATAACAAAAACAAAGCAAAAAATCCTTCTCCGCTTGTCCTTGTACCAGTCCAGGAAGTTTGTATTGTAATCCCATGGATAAGTTAGTGGAATCCTATCAAGTTAATTCCAACCTACCACTTCCAGTGCAACCCACAGCAAAAATAAAGACACTAAGGCATATTTATAGTTATAGGGAAGTAAGGAAGGGGTCCTAAGCCCAGCCATGGTGATGATTCTGCACAGCAAAGGCCTCAACCCAGTGCCAAACCTGTGTTTTATTCAGTCATGAAGGAGGAGTGGCTTGAGGATAAATGACTGAGAATAGCCGAGAGTAGGTGAGTACTGTGAGCTAGGCTAGGTAGGTGACCTGCATTTACATCTGCAATATGCAGAGAGAAGGATATGCAGAAAAAGTAATTTTCATTATACCATGGAGATGATATCTAGTGTTTAGGGGTCTGGTGCTTCAGTTCTGGTGTGTAATCTTTCAAGCCCCAGGAAGTCATAGCCTCTATCTCCAGGCTGCATCCCAGCTGAAAGCATGGAGCATTGGCTCTTCATCCTCACACCGGCTCATGTCAAAGAGCAGCAGGTGCCGGGCGTGGTGGCACACGCCTGTAATCCCAGCACTCGGGAGGCTGAGGCAGGAGGATTGGTGCGAGTTCGAGACCAGCCTGGGCTACAAAAGTGAGCTCAGGACCAGCCTCAACTGCATAGCAAGACCCTGTCTCAAAAAAAAGACAAAAAAAAAAAAAAAAAAAAAAAAAAAAAAAAAAAAA
>PVJA010057298.1:0-10494 GCA_004027025.1 Myocastor coypus
AAAAAAAAAAAAAAAAAAAAAAAAAAAAAAAAAAAAAAAAAAAGTGAAGAGAAAAATTTCAATGAAGAAAGAGGTAGCTGGAGGGGTCTTCTTCCAAGACTCACTGTAGGAGAGGAGTGATTCAAACCTGCAGACTCACAGAGACTGCTGGCAACACCAGAAGCCACCAGAGAGGCAGCAGTGGAAGGATATAGCAGATATGAAGGAGGACACTCACCAGCAGTGAGTACTGAGGGCACAGTCCTGCATGTGAGAGCTTGGCAGGGAGCCATCTCGGAGAGGGGCCAGCTGAGATCAAAAGTCAGAGGAGCTGCTGGCTCCAACTAGTGGCTCCCAGCTGGGCTCAGGCCTGCAGGTGTGCAGAGAACTGCAGAACGAAGGAGTCTGGTCTCAGCCAGAAGGGGCAGGCTCAGTGAGATTATCCACTACGTCGCCTAAAAGCTATGACTAGCTTACTGGTATAGAGTGAAATAGATCTGGACTGTGTCTCCACATGAGGCCCGCTAGTAAGAGCAGAGACAAACCTGGAAAAGAACTTCTCCTCTCTCTTTGTGGTTGTTGTTGTTGTGGTTGTGGTTGTTATTGTTGTTCTTATAGTTGTGCTTTTCTCTTTTTTTTTTTTTTTTTTTTTTTTTTTTTTTTTTTTTTTTTTTTTTTTTTTTTTTTTTTTTTTTTTTTTTTTTTTTTTTTTTTGATCTGTCATTGTTTGATCTTTTTATGAGCCTCAGAAGTTTTTGTGCATCAAAAGAAATGATCAAAAGAGTGAAAAGACAACCCACAAATTTTGAGAAGATTTCAACTAATAAATATTCAGACAAAGGTCTTCTATCTAGAATTTATAAAGAACTAAAAACCATTAGGCTCCCAAAATTGAAAGATCCAATCCAGAAATAGGCATCTGAGATGAACACACACTTCTCAGAGAAAGAAATTCAACAAGCCTGTAAGTACATGAAGAAATGCTCCACACTGTTAGCCATTCATGAAATGCAAATCAAAACAACACTTAGACACCATCTCACCCCAGAAAGAATGGCTATCATAAAGAAATCAACCAACAACAAATGTTGGAGAGACTGTAGGGAAAAAGGAACCCTTCTCCACTGCTGGTGGGAATGTAGATTGGTGCAACCACTGTGGAAAATGATGTGGAGGATCCTTTAAAAAGTAGAATTGGAAATCCCATTCAATCCAGCTATCCCCCTACTGGGAATTTTCCCAGAAGAACTGAAAACATCATATCATAGTGATATCTGAGCACCTATGTTTATAGCCACCCAATTTGTAATAGCCAAATCTTGGAAACAACCAAAATGCCCATCATTTGAAGAATGGTTGAAAAACGTGTGGTATTTTCATAAAATGGAATATTACTCGGCTATAAAGAATGATAAACTGGGAGACTTCATATATAAATGGATGCACATTGAACATATACTCATAAGTGAAATAAACCAGACCTACATGAGTAAATATCATAGTCTCCCTAGTGTAAGGACTCAAAAGAAGAAAATAAAAATGGAAGGGTATAACACAGCTGAATGGACATCAAAGACTTAAGGATTAACCAACAAAGTGACTGGAAGCAGAAAGAGAGGAAGCATAGCAGGCACAAATCCATGCACTCTGTACACAGGATGAATCAAATATTGTTCCTAAGCATCTTTAAAAGATTTTTCATGCTTGGGATACCTGTCATTCTGGTCTTTTAGAGGTATGGGGTGGGGGGTGTTGATTGCAAGTCGGCTTAAATCAACAACCTCCAACACTGCCAGTTTCACTGGTAACCCAATGCAAATAAGGAACACTGCACTGTGAATACAGCTACTTCCTCTCAGCTCAAAGAGCAGAATCTTTTCTTTCTTTTTCTCTCTTTATCTTTTTCTTTTTCTTTCTCTTCTTTTTCCTTACCAATATTGATCAGAAATTTCATGTCTACACGCTATGTGTGACTACTATGAAAACAACACTATACAATGTGTCAGTTATTGTGAATGTACTACTAACATGCTTTAAAACTATCTTATTGTTCCTTCTTATTAAAAATGGTAAAAAAAAAAAAAAAGAGCAAGAAAAAGAAAAGGACTATGTGAAAAAATAATAAGGAAATTTCAAAATGAAGTGAAAGATATGAATATAAAAATACAAGAAGCTCAATAAATGCAAGAAAGTTTAACTTACAGGAATTCACATAGACTTATGATCAAGCTTTCAAAAGTCCAAAACAAAGATTCCTGAAGAAAGTGAAAAAAAAAAAAAAAAAAAAAAAAAAAAAAAAAAAAAAAAAAAAAAAAAAAAAAAAAAAAAGTGATTTATAAAATACAAAGGTCTTCAATAAGATTATCTAAAGATTTTTCATCAGAAACTTCTGATGCCAGAAGACAATGGTCCAAAATATCCAACATTCTGGGACTAGAAAAACAAAGGCCAAGAAGCTTTTCCAGCAAAACTGTACAACCTTAGATTGGGAGTAACTTGGTCTACAAGTGTTCCACAAGACAGGCAAATATTTCTAGTCAATCTTAACAATAAACGCTGATGTCTTGCAATACAAGTAGTATGTGATGCAGAACATTCTCTGATCATGGTTGAGCCAAGTTTTACTCTCTCTTGCCGTAGGATTGCGGGTGGTGTCTCCTAACAGCAAGAGATCTGCAGAGGAGAACTTCCATAGTATTGCAACAACCAGTCTGAGTATCAAAAACAAAACAAAAAACTAACAGGTCTTGAATAAAGCTATGGCAGTATGAGCAATAAATGTGTTTAAGGGCAATAGAATGTCGTATTTTTGCAATGTCATTGGATAGGTTCCTTGTTAAACCTATACAAAAAGAAAACCATTCCATTGAGCCAACAGGTAGCACTGATTCCATCAGTGGCAGTGAAGTCATCCTACACATTAAACTCCTGTGTCCTTCCTACTAGCCACAAAGGTTTTCAAAGCTGCATGTAGGCTAATTTAGCTTTATTTGCATTTTGTTATTACTTATTATAATATTTTATATGAATATTTTTGAGTTGCAGATTGAGTCATCTGAGTTTCTCCTTTTTTTTGGTACCAGGGATGAAACTCAGGACCTTGTGCTTGCCAAGCAGGTGTTTATGTTCCTGTGCTATCTCCCTAGCCTTCTACCATTTCTTGAGGAGAAATTTACTTCAATATAAAGTGCTCTGAATCACAAGTTTGTTTCTGTAATGAATTGTACTCATAAATCGAGGTTTTGCTGAATATGTATAGAACAATCTAATGTTTACACATCATGTCCATGTATGTGTCATATATATGCATAAATCCTTATCTTTTAAAACATTAAAACCTCCCTTCGCTTTGAGTTTAGTAGAAACGCTAGGACAACAGACTGTGGCCCTAAATGAGTTTACAAAAAAAAAAAAAAAAGCTAAAACAGGTTTAAATCCAGGAGACTATTGTAGAAAGAGCATAGATAGCAGGAAACAGGAAATGTGTTTTACAATTTAACAATTACAAAGGATTTGCTAATTGGAAAGGATACCTTTGCTAGCACAAATAATCAGCTGAACTTCACATTGCAACTATGTAGCAAACTAAGAGCTCTCCCTTTGGGGCCTGGTGGGAACTCCGTAATGAACCTTTCCAAGATTGTGCAGCAGGCTTGTTGCAAGCTACTAAGAAAATTATCAGTGACAGGCAAGCTAACAAAATAATAGTTCAATGATTGGCCTTCAAAAATAAATTAAACAATGTTATTCAAGTGTAAGACTATTTTAAGTTGTACAAAGATGGACTTACAACAACAAAAAAGGAATTATATCAATGGAAGGGACCCAGTCCACTGCTACCCTGGAGGAGAGGGTATGCTTGTGTTTTTCCAGAGAATGCTGAACGACCTATTTGGGTACAAGAACATCTTGTCAGGCTACAACCATGATACCAGATCTGAGAAAAAAAAAAAAAAGTTAATAAGGAGGCCAGATTCAACCAGGGGCCTACTGAAGAAACTAACAAAATAGAAATCTAAGGTTTAAATAGGTGGTAAAATATATAATGATAATTGAACTAAATTTTACTAAATATATGGCATAGATGTTAGAAATGACAGATTTCATATTTTCAAAAATTTTCTGATAAGGGATCTCTGTTGTTTTTTGTTTTGTTTTGTTTTTTTGCAATAGAGTTAATATAAGTTAATCTGGCCAGATATATAGTCAAGTGCACTCATAATTTTGTAAAGATGCCCATTTGTGTGTACTGTGTTGTTGTCTGTGTGTGTATGTGTCATTATGTGAACAGCTGTTCCCTCTTTTGTTGTTATTGTTTTACCTAACTGCATGCTTTGACACTCTGGGGATACTGGAGCTCTGCAAATTACATCCTTACCAAAAGTGACTGGTTAGCCAGAACTGTGCATTTTGATGTACGGGAGAACAGGCTTTGTTATACCCAGCTTCCCAGCTACTGTGGAGCTTAGCTGGCTTAGCTGCAGTAAGAACTCATGCTTACAAAGAGAAAGAACCGAGCGGAATCTCTGTGCTGTGCCTAGAGAATGAGAGTTTTACAAGTATCTCTACTGCCTTAGTTCCAGTAGGAATCAATGGCACAGGAAGAATCCCTGTGTCCTTTCAGCAGACAAGCAGGTGGAGAGGGCCCACCTTGACAAATGCATTTTCTCACCCAACCGCATGCTTTGACACTTTTGGGATACTGGAGCTCACCGAATAACCTCGGTATCAAAAGTGACATTTACGCAGAGTTGTGCGTTTTGCTGCATGGGAGACAAGACTCTGGTGTACCCAGCTTCCTAGATGTTGTGGAGCTTAGCTGGCTTATCTGCAGTAAGAATTCACGCTTAAGCCAGGCGTGGTGGCACACGCCTATAATCCCAGTACTCGGAGGCTGAGGCAGGAGGATCGCTGTGAGTTCGAGACCAGCCTGGGCTACAAAAGTGAGCTCAAGGCCAGCCTGAACTGCATAGTGAGACCCTGTCTCAAAAAGACAAAAAAAAAAAAAAAAGTGAGCTGAAGGCCAGCCTGACCTGCACAGCAAGACCCTGTCTCAAAAAGACAAGAAAAAAAAAAAAAAAATTAACGCTTACCAACAGAAAAAACTGAGCGGAATCTTGTACTGTACCTACGGAAGGAGAGTTTTACAGGTATCTCTACTTCTTTATTTCTCACAAGACTGAAAGGCTCTGGAAGAATCACTGTGCTCTATCAGCCTACAAACAGGTGGGAGCCCCCAACTTCACAAATATGTTTTTTCAGCCAACTGTACCCTTTGACACTCTTGGCACCCTGGAGCTCTGCAAATTACATACGCACCAAAAGTGACATTTTAGTCAGAGTTGTGCACTTTGCTGCATGGTAGAAAATCGTTTCGTGTACCCAGCTTCTGAGATTTTGTGGAGCTTAGCTGGCATATCAAAAGTAAGAACTCCCACTTACAAACAGAAAGCACCGAGCAGAATCTCTGTGCTGTGTCTAGGGAATGAAAGTTTTACAATTATCTCTAATGCCTTACTTCCCATAGGAATGAATGACACCAGAAGAATCCCTGTGCCTTTTCAGCGTACAAATAGGTGGGGTGCCACCAACTTCACAAAGGCATTTTCTCACCCAACTGCAGGAGTTCTGCGAATTACATCAGTACCAAAAGTGACATTTACCCAGAGTTCTGTGTTTTACTGTATGAGAGATAACACTATGGTGTATCCCACTTCCTAGATGTTGTGTAGCTTAGCTGGCTTATCTGGAGTAAGAACTCCCACTTAAAAACAGAAAAAACAGAGCAAAATCTCTGTGCTGTGCCTAGGGAATGAGAGTTTTACAAGTATCTCTATCACCCTAGTTCCACTAGGAATGAATGATACCAGAAGAATCCCTGTGCCTTTAGGTGTACAAACAAGTGGGGAGCCTCCAACATCACTAGTGGGTTTTCAAACCCACCTGCATACTTTCGCATCCTGGGGATACAGGAGTTCTGCAAATTACATCAGTATAAAAAATGCCTTTTCGGGCCCGGCAGGATGGCTCAGTGGTCTAAAGCGCCTGCTTGGGAAAGCTTGGGCAGCTGCAGGGACTGCAGTTCAATCCCCGGCACCACGTGCTGCGCCAGCCCTGCCCTGAGAGTGGGCTGAGCCGGCCATAAAAATGAATAAACAAACAAAAGTCTTGCCAGGTGTGGTGGCTCACGCCTGTAATCCCAGCACTTGGGAGGCTGAGGCAGGAGGATTGGTGTGAGTTCGAGACCAGCCTGGGCTACAAGAGTGAGTTCAAGGCCAGCCTGAACTGCACAATGAGACCCTGTCTCAAAAAGACAAAAAAATGGCATTTCACCCAGAGTTGTGCGTTTTGGTGTAGGGGAGAAAAGGCTTAGGTGTATCCACCTTCCAAGATGTTGTGGGGCTTAGCTGGCTTATCTGCAGTAAGAACTCGTGCTTACAAACAGAAAACACTAAGCAAAATCTCTGTGCTGTGCCTAGAGAATGAGAGTTTTACAGGTATCTCTACTACCTTAGTTCCTGTAGGAATGCATGGCACCAGAAGAGTCCCTGTACCCTATCAGCGTACAAGTCGGTGGGGAGCCCCTAACTTCAGAAATGTGTTTTCTCACCCAACTACATACTTTCACACTCTCTGGATCCTGGAGCTCTGCGAATTACTTCCTTACCAAAAGTGGCATTTTAGGCAGAGTGCTGCATTTTGCTGTATGGGAGAAAAGGGTTTGGTGTACCCAGCTTCCTAGATGCTGTGGAGCTTAGTTGGATTATTTCCAGTAAGAACTTGCAGTTAGAAACAGAAAGCACCAACAAGAATCTCTGTGCTATGCCTAGAGAATGAGAGTGTTACAAGTACCTCTATCTCCTTAGTACACATAGGAATGAATGGTATGGAAAGAATCACTCTGCCCTTTAGGCATAGAAGTAGGTAGGTAGCCCCCAACTTCACAAATGCATTCTCTCACCAAACTGCATGCTTTCACACTCTTGGGATACTGCAGCTCTGGGAATTACATCCATATCAAAAGTGACTTTTAGCCAGAGTTGTGTGTTTTGCTTTATGGGAGATATGGCTTTGGTCCTTCCAGCTTCCCAAACTTTGTGCAGCTTAGGTGCCCACTCTGCAGTAAGAACTCACGCTTACAATCAGAAATCACACAGCAGAATCTCTGTGCTGTGCCTAGAGAATGAGAGTTTCACATGTATCTCTACCATCTTGCACTTTCTCACAAAACTACATGCTTTGACACTGTTTCTATACTGGAGCTCTCCAAATTACATCATAGTAAACATGACTTTTTAGCCAGAGTTATACGTTTTACTGTATTGGAGAAACGGCATCAGAAAAATTGACCAAATAAATTCTGTGGTTCCCAAGTTCAGAAACTCAATCCTTTCTACAATTCTGATCACAAACTGAGTGGGATGAACCACAGTAAATTCAATGGTTGAGTCTATGTTGACTTCACAGGGAGATACGATGCAGCTCTTATTTAATTAAATTTATCACCAGAATTATGGAATTAAATTCATAAACCAAGGTCCCTCTACCTGATGATGTACGTCCAGGCCCTGACAGAACAAGAACAAAGCTGAAGCTAACACAACAAAACTTTAGTTTGCACGCATAGTTCATTCTAGAAACATGCTTGCAATCTGAAGCACTTTATATCAAAGCAGATCTCCCCTCAAGAAATAATGGAAACTCAGATGATTCATTCTACAGAAAACAAAAATTATGTATATATCACTCATAGCGATTCTCCTGTGTTTAGCCTCCCAAGCACTGGAATTACAAGTGGTGTCACTATGCCCAGTCTCATTACCACCTCAGCATGCCCTGCGGCCGGGGGTTGAACCCCAGTTGCTACACCTGCCTAAGCAGGCACTTTAGTCAACTGAGCTATCTGGCCAGCCTTTCAACTCAAAAATACTCACATAAAAATCATCATAATGTGATATTATACAAAATACCAAATATAAAGCATAGCAAATGAGTCTGCACTTACCTTTGAAAACCCTCCTGGCTGGTGTGGTATGAGGGTGACAGCCGTGGGGACTTCAGTGGCTTTAATGGGATTATTGCTATCAGCTCAATGGAATGGTTTTCTTTTTTTTTTTAATTTTTAAAATTTTATTTATTATTTTTATTCTTGTTTCAGAACCCTTGTTTATTGACTCATTTTTATGGCCGGCTCAGCCCGCCCCGAGGGCAGGGCTGGTTCACCATGTGGTGCCGGGGATCGAACCGCGGTCCCTGAAGCCGCCCAAGCTTTCCCAAGCAGGCGCTTTAGACCACTGAGCCATCCCACCGGGCCCAATGGAATGGTTTTCTTTTGGTGCAACTTAAACAGGGAATCTATCCAATGACACTTGCTCTCCATTCCTTTTCAGAGTCTCACAGAAATGTGACATCCTACGTCCTTAAACAGATTTATTGCTCACACTGCTACCACCTTACTCGGGTGGTGCTTGTCTACAAAATTTTGCAGTTTCCCACACTTTATACATCTCCCTAACTTCATCTGAAGTACAGGATTTCTCCACTTTTTTCTACTCCGCCTTTGCAGACAAGATCTCACTTACAACCTTGTACTGTTGAGAGGTGCTCACCCACAATTCCACAGCAGAAGACAGAATCACTGGCCCAGGTGTCATCATGTGATATTTAGCATCACACACTACTTGTGTTGCAAGACATCCATCACCTTCCCAGTTCAAATGTATTAGAAGTATGTGCTTGTGTGGGAGAACTCTCACAGAACAAGTTACAATGCAAAGCTTTACCACAGAAAGATCAGAGCAGAAATGAATGCAAACGCCAGGGATATAGCTCATAGCACAAGTACCTGCCTGACAAGTACAAGATCCTGAGTTCCATTTCCAGACCCTCCCAAAAAAGAAATTAATAATAATTTAAAAATACAATGAATCAATGAATCAAAGAACTCTAATTGTTCAAAAGAAAATACAAATATCGAAAATCCTTCCTGAAATTGATTCACAAAAGAAAGACACAGATCTATGCAATTAGAATGAAAAAGGTGAAATCACCAAAGACACTGCTAAAATCCAGAAATGATTAATAGCTACTCTGAAAACCTATACTCCATGCTCTAATTTCTCAAAAATTTGTTCATGCCTACAGGATGCCAGACCTCAGGTACTCATACAGATAAAACTTACAACAAATACATTAAATTATCACTAGACTCCTTTTACTGGAATCTACCAGATCTTATCTAGAGAGGCCATTAGGAGAGGCTTCTTAGTGTGCCTTAAATGACACTGCAGCTCTCCCTCCCTCCTTCCCTCCCTTTCTCTCTCCCCCTCCCCAAATAAAAAGTAAAATTAATAAAACAGGACAAAATCCAAAATCAGAGGGCATTAGACATTCTAACAGCAATACAACAGTACAGAGGGATATTTGTATAATTGTAAAAACTAAACGTGTACACATTCCTAATCCTTCTGCTAATATCTCAATAGCTGTTCAAGATATTAGTTAATAAATCAGTGGCATGTAAACTCAAAAATTCCCTAGACTTTGTCCTTATCCTCTTTATGACAAGCCATTACTGATGCCTCTGGTAAAAACTTCATTGACTATACTCACAATTATCTGCTATCATTTGGCCCATGCACACTTATTTCTTTGGCTTTGTCTCCTCCAGACTTAAAGCTACCTACCTACCTTATGCCTATGCAAGATCAAAGTGCCTGGTGCCTTCAGAACATCTCCGACTGACAATCAACCGCCATGACCCCCTCCAGACTAAAGAAGCTGTAGTGGTCACTGCCCATTATTTCATCACAGCAGTTAGGGTTACTTCCTCAGAGGCGGCGAAAACCTATATGCAGGCAATTCAGTTAGACACAAAGATTATAGGCAGTGCAGTGAGAACTGTTTGCTCAAAGGAGCCAGTATGGAAGTGGGAGAGAGATAAACACTTTTATTGTGGGTCAGACCTCAACACAAAAGATTAAACAAATGCACCCATGCACCTTCTGAGGGGATAGACATCAGGGACTGATGTTCTAAATAGGTAGCTATCATCTTGAAAAAGCCAGGAAGAACCACTAACCCAGCTCCCTACAGGAAAAGACACTGCTCTGTATTCATGCCCACTTCCTCTGTAACTTGCTTCCCCATTTGACTGCAATTTAATCAATTTTACCTGAGCAATTAGACTCGTAATCTTATTGGTTGACTACAGTTTTGTCCCACCTCACACCCACCTAGCGAGTTCTCATTTTTCCCATCTTGGCCCTACCTCACTTCATGGGTTTGCTCTAAAAAAAATCCTACAGAAGGGCTGGGGATATAGCTCAGCGGCATAAGCCTCTGCCTGGCAAACACAAGGTCCCAAGCCTTCTGATACACTTCATAAAAACAAAAAAAATCCCTATAAACAGCAACCTACTCAGGACCATCTGTCTCCCTCCCTCTCTCCCTCCCTCCTTTCCTCCCTCCCTTCCTTTTCTCTCTCTCTCTCTCTCTCTCTCTACACACACACAC
>PVJA010057299.1:0-10514 GCA_004027025.1 Myocastor coypus
CCCCTCTTGTACTTCTAGTGATTCCAGTGCCACCTCCATCTTACATTGTTTCCGTATCTGTGGGTCCGTTTCTGTGTTCTCTATTTCATTTACTGTCAGTTTGTTTAGTCCTATTCCAATACTGTCTCAATTGCCACAACTCTATGAAAAAAGTATTGATATCTGGAAGTTCAAATTTCCTCACCTTATTTTTCCTCATAAGGGTATAGCTATCTTCAGGCTATGACCCTCAGTATACATTCTCTTTCCATTTGTCAAGTTCTTTGAAAATCTCTGTTGAAATTTTCAATAAGTGAGATTATAGATACATTGGAGGAGAATTAATATTTTTATGATACTGCATTTTTCGTGTTTTTATTCATTCACTTGATTTAGCCAAAAGGCTGAGAAGCGATGTTGTTTTTATTCATTCAAAACTCAACTGCAATGGATCAGACACTACTGCAAAGTGCGAAGTTGCTCTGCCCTCATGGAACATACATTCCAGTACGGAG
Source organism: Myocastor coypus (assembly GCA_004027025.1). Classification (NCBI taxonomy): domain Eukaryota; kingdom Metazoa; phylum Chordata; class Mammalia; order Rodentia; family Myocastoridae; genus Myocastor; species Myocastor coypus. The sequence continues at coordinate 495 of PVJA010057299.1, forward strand.
AAAACAATAAACAAAATAGATAAGTAAAATAATGAATAGGTAAAACAAATATGTAAAAAAAAAAAAAAAAAAAAAGGAGTGAACAGGCAAAGAGGAAACCAGTCATGTACCTGTCTAGGGAAAGCTATGTCAGGCAGATGGATGGCAAATGTGTACGGGCTCTTCTGGGCCTGTTGGAAGAATTCTGAGGGGGCCAGAATGGCTGAGGGGAGGTAACAAAGGGGAGAGATGTAGATGTGGTCATGAGTCATGGCAAAGCCTCTGCTTGGCCTAGGGGGAATGGGACCTGACTGTGTGCAACAGAGCTGCCTTGATGACTCTGGAAAACCAATGGTGGCGAACAGGAGGCTACAGGGAGGCCTTCTATGAATCCCCTGTAATAATCCTGATGAGACTGACAATGGCCTGCACCAGAGCTATTACAATAGGTCAATGAGTGGTGGCCAACAGAAAGCAATCCAGCGGGATTATCTGACAGACTTAGTGTAAAGTGAGAGAGAAGGCAAAGGTTGCTTAGTCAGGAGGTTTGCCTTGCAAACAGGAAGATGTTGCTGCCCTTGACCAAGATAGAGGGACGACGGGTGAATAGGCTATGCAAATGATATACTGGAGATAACGATGAATTTCTATGAAATGTCTCAAAGGTGAAGTTTGTAAACTGTGGATAGATGGATAAAGACTCAGGCTAGAAACAAGACTCCCATGGAAGCTGCACATTTGGAAGATCTCTGCATTGTGTCATTCAGAACTCCAACAGAGATGAAAGATACAGGTAAGCACAAGAGGTTTTAGAATCCTGGGATTCTGCCTTAAATATCGAAGTGTCAGGAAGAGAAATGTTAGAGAAATTTGGAGAATGTGGCAAAGAATGAGCTCTTGAGAAGAACTGGTAATCGGGTAAGGCCTCATGCAGTAGGAGCTGAGGAAACAAAAGCGACATGTCATTCTTCTTTTCTCCTGTAGTATGTTTCCTCCCACTCACCACTGGACACAATAACCAAGAAGCCAGAATGTATACAGGCCTGTTCATAAAGCACACGGACCCAACTTCCTGGGTGCAAATTATGTGGAGAAAACTGGAGAATATCTCTGGAAGGAAAAAGAAGATACCAAGAGCCACCAGATAGGATGGTAGTTAAAAAAGAATCATGAATGGTTAAGGAGACATGGGAATATATGCAGGCCACACAGAGGCCCAGGACTGAACTCTAGAACATTGTTGTTCTTAGACCAGTGGTTCTCAACCTTTCTAATGCTGTGACCCCACAATACAGTTCCTCATGTTGCAGTGACCCCAAACCAAAAAAATAATTTTGGTGGCTACTTCAAATTACTAATTCCGATAAATAATATTTCACTATGGCATAGCATGGGTTTAAATATGCATTTTCCGATGGCTTTAGGTGACCCCTATGTTTTGGTTGTTCGACCCCCACTGGGGTCACGACCCACAGGTTGAGAACCGCTATCCTAGAGGATGGGTATGTCAGGTGGAGTAAGCAAAGCAGGGCACACAGAGGCCCAGAACTGAACTCTAGAACATTCTAGCTCCTAGAGGATGGGCCCCTTAGTGGAGTGAGCAAAGCAAACTGAGAAGAAGCTTCCAGAAAGGAACGCCAGAGTGTGTGTCTGAGAGGCCAGGCGAAGGAGTGGTTCTGCAGAGTGGTTTTAAGCACAGCACCTGCTGTGGGTGAGTCTCCACTGACAAGGGCTGCAGCAAACCACAGGCCACAGCTGACAATAGTGAGAGCAATGGCAGTGCAAGCGGGTAGTGTGACAGAGGAATTAAAGAGTTGAGAATGGGCACGACTTTCAAGGAATTTTACTATAAATTACATATAAAGAGATGGAGGGAAATAGGTAATCACTAAAAGGAAAAATAGATCCATGCAGATTGTTGTTTTTAAGATCAATACATGTTTGGGTACTGACAGGAATGGCTCAGCACTGTAGAACGGGAGGGAATGGATGCAGCAGGAGGGACAAGATGGTAGGCAATGTCCTGGAACAAGCAAGAAGGGAGGGTGCTGGTGCTAGTGGAGGGGGCTTGGTCAGAGCGTGGGGGTTCCTTCCCAGGAACGGGAGGGCTGTCCTGGTAAAGGTGCACAGGTTTCTTTCTTCACAGCTTAGATTATCACAGCATAGTAGAAAGCAAGGCCATCTGCTAAAGGAGCCTAGAAGATATTGGTGATTGGGAAGAAAAGGGGGAAACGGGAAGCCCTCGACTAATTCGACAATCAAAAAAATTTTTGCTTCATGCTTTCTAAAATAGTTATCAAAAATGACATCTCATGTGTTATGAAAGCATCTACATTTTTTCATTATAAATTTAAGTCATTTATATAACATTTATTTAACTAGCTGGGGAAAAACCACAGTTACAGAATTTTTAAAACTTTTCTGAACTATTTATTGAAAAAAATCACACACACAAATGAAGTTTGGGCTGTGTTGTGCAGTGATTAGAGCACTTTCCTAGCATGTGTTGAGCCCTGGATTCTGCGTTCAATCACCAGTACTGTCCTCTCCAAAGTTAGCCAACAATTTATTTAGTTCTTATTTTATTTTAGGTATGGTGCAGGGTCTCACAATGCAGCTAGGACTCCTAGTCATCCTCTTGTTTTTTTAGCCTGTCCAGTGCTGGGATTACAGGTGTGGCCTACCACGCCCAGTCTTCGTGGCTGACACAGTGTGCCCAGGAGTGGAGCCAGCATGGCATGTGGTTCCAGGGACCAAATTTCAGTCCCCATACTTGCCTAAGCATGGGTCAAGTCTGCTAAGCTATCTTGCTGGACCAATGTTTCTTTTTTTTGTGTATGTTTGTTTTTCTTTTTCTGTGGTACGTGGGATCAAACTCAGGACGTTGTGCTTGCCAGGCAGGGGCTTAAGCCACTGAGCTATCCCCCTGGCACCCTTGTTCACTTTAAACGCAAAGAATTGAAAACTGCCCTGTAATAGTTTATATATTACCCAATAATAAGTCACTCATTTTATTAGCAGTTTCAGTTGTTTCCTTTTGCTGGTTTCCTATGTATTTGGGCCATGAACCATACAAAGATTCCCAGCAGCTGAGAACCATAACTTTCTTTGGTCCTTTTGCATTAAGAAGAGGACAATTGTGAGAGGAGACTCATGGATTCCAGAGATTCTCTGGCAATTTTGGGAAAGTGAAAGTCTGTAAATTTTCTCCCTTAAAAGACAATGTTTTTTTTTTTTTTTAAAGAAAACTTTATGTATTCATTTTTTAAAAAATTGTAGTAAGAAGCATATGCCAAGCCCTGGGTTTAATCCTCAACACTACCCAAAACAAAACAAAATAAAACAAAACAGCACAACAACAAACCACCAATCTCACCTCCACGTGAGCTGCCACAGTAGCGCATGCCTATACTTGTGGATACTCGGGAAGTGGTACTGGGGGGATCTCTTGGTCCTAGGAGTTCATGACCAGCCTGGGCAAAGCAATAGATTGAGGCCATGTCGGAACCAAACCAAACCAAACCAAACCAAACCAAACCAAACCAAACCAAACCAAAGCACTGGTGACATAAAACTTATCAGTTTAGCTACTTGTTAGTGTACGATTTAGTGACATCAAGTACATTTACGTTGAGCAACTGTCACCAGCACAACGTTCTCGTTATCCTGCACTGAAACTCTGCACCTACTAAACTGTAACTTCCCACTTCTCCTTTTCCAGCCCCTAGCAACTATCCTCCTACTTTTGGCTCTGTGGACCTGACCATGTCTTAGTACCTCAGGGAAGTGGAATCCTACAGTACTGGTACTCAGTGGCCTGCTCATTTCACTTAGCACCAAGTTCTCTAGGTTCATTAATGCTGTCGCATACATATTAGAAGTTTACTTTTTCAATCCCTGGTATGCTGTTAGCCCCGTCCCCAGGGCATGCTGAGAGGGCAAAGGAGACGGTGTGGTGGTGTGCGCCTATAATCCCAGCTCTTGGGAGATGGAAAATAGGAGGATCACTACGAGTTTGATCTGTGTAATGAGACCCTGTAGAACCTGCACTAAATACATAAAAAAGTTTACCTTCATAAAAACAAACTGAACATACACATATACGCATACACATTTTGTATAACCATTCATCTGTTGGTAGACATTTGAGCTGTTTCCAGTTCTTGGCAATTGCGAATTAATGATGCTATTAGTCTGGGCATACAAATATATATTTAAATTCCTGCTTTTAATTTTTAAGGTATGTACTGCACTCAGAAGAGGAATTGCTAGATCCTATAGTGATCCTGTTTCATGTATTCATTTGGCAGATATTGGTCTAAGAGAGTGGGAACAAGGATACACCATAGAAATACAGTATAATTGCAGAGCATTAGTAGAGCTCAGTTAAGAGTAGCAATCTGTGATTTAAAATAAAACCAGGCAACATGTTTGCATTATTTTTTTCCAGCTATATTCAGTTGTATAGGAGCAGGCATGGGTTAAAAGAACTGTTCGGTATAACTTTGGTTTAGCCAGGTTAGTGTATTAAACTAAAAAATGCAAATACACTGAGAATATTCATATGATTCTGAGTGATTATTGCTATTGACTATGGATTACAAGCTGGCTAAAGGCTTCAAATGCATTTTATAAATCTGTATGTACTGGCCCGGCAAATACTTTGTTAAACTAACTTCTGGTTTCTTTAAAAATGAAAATCTTCTAAAATATGTTTTGTTTTCCAGTTATTTGAGTGTACAAATAAAATTGATTTTCTAAATTAATTGTATATGAAATGAGGCTAAAAGCCCTCTTACTAATATCAATGCCTTGTACATAGATCATTTGGGGTTCTTTAGTGGGGGCTCATATTCCCCTTAAACTGCATCAGTCATGTTTCTTGATTTTCAATTCTGGTGCTTTTTGGGCTAGTGCTTTCGATATAATGTTATCTATAAAAGGGGTGGTAAGTGGCTATTACTCATCTGAAGGCTCCTACTAGCATAGCATCGTGAATACAAATGTGAACTCCAGGTTTTTGTTTGTTTGTTTGTTTGTTTGCTTGTTTGTTTGTTTTTTTTGTCTTTTTGAGACAGGGTCTTGCTATGCAGTTCAGACTGGCCTTGAGCTCACTTTTGTAGCCCAGGCTGGTCTTGAACTCCCACCAATCCTCCTGCCTCAGCCTCCCAAGTGCTGGGATTACAGGTGTGAGCCACCATGCCCGGCTAACTCCAGGTTTTTGGTAGGCACTCTATCAAGTAAAGGAAGTTCGTAAAAGTTGGCCAAGAGACACTCATGGGGCCCAGTCAAGGCGGTGTTGAGCAAACAGTGACGATATGCTTCAGTTTGTACTGCTGGTTAAATACTGAAGTTTTCTAAGCACATTTTCTGTACTCACTGAGACTGCTGAGATGAGGTGCCACGGTTTGGATTTAGACCGAACCCAGTGGCTCGTGCGTTGCAGCAGTGTGCAGGAGTGGGTCCTAGAGAGGGGACTAAGTTGTACGGGCACTAACTTCATCCTGGGGGCAAACTAATAGTCATAACTTCAGGACATGGAGCTTAGTGCACCCCTCTTACAGTCGGAGAAATATAGAACATATGTAAGGTTCCTAGCTGGCAGTCGTAGGACAAGGGTTCAAAGCTGGTCTATCGGATTACAGATGCCTGCCCTTCCATCAGCCACTCTCCTTGAGAGCAGAGAATAACTCTTTCTTATGCATCTCAAATACCTTCAGGAGGGGAGGGTGATGCACTACCTACTCATAGTGCCCATTTAAGAGTCTATGTTAAAATCAGCAAATAAGGACTGGCCAGATAGCCCAGTGGACTAATGCGCCTGCTTAGGAAGAGCCCAGTGGCGAGGTTCAATCCCTGGAGAGCTATACCAGCCTTCCCCCCAGGGCACACTGAGACTGTGGCTGAGACTGGGTATGTTTGTGTGCACTGTAATCCCAGCGCTGGGGAGGCTGAAAACAGGAGGATCACTACAAGTCCAATCTACATAGTTAGACCCTGTAGACCCTGTACCAAATACATTAAAAAGAAAGAGATCAGTAAATATTTACTGTACGCTTCAGGACCTTGGATTATTTACAACTTCCTTAGTAAAAGACAAAACAAAACACCCAGCCCAGGCAACATTCTGTCTCAAAAGAGAAAAAATTTAAAACTAGTTGGGGAAGCAGCTTAGTGTGAAAGTCCCTCTGTTCCACCCTCGGCACCAAAAAAGTGCTATTTCCTACGTAGACACATTATAGGCAGAAGTCATTCCAGTGAAGAGAAAGAAAACAGCGCATACTAAAGCACATTTGGGCATGCTGGCAGACAGGAGGCCCAGATCCCCAAACTTGTGGGGAGAGAGGATCCTCTCCAGTCCAGAAGACTCTAGAGTGAGGCTTGGGATAAACAAGGGCAGGAGATTCTCAGCAGTAAATTTCTTTTTCTTTTTCTTTCTTTCTTTCTTTCTTTTTTTTTTTTTTTTTCCTGGAACCAGGGATTGAACTCTGGACCTTGAATTTTCCAGGCAAGTACTTGTGCCCCTGAGCTATCTCCCGGCCCCTGAGGGCAGGAGATTCTCTACACAAGACTTTTGCCAAAATAGAATGAAGAAATCAGCAGCTATAGCCAAAATATTTCACTGCGAGTAGAAAAACAGGTGGAAGAAACTACTCTACTACCTCTTCTGAGAAAGGCAAAAATAAAGTTGTATTTCATCCTTAACTTTCCACCTTGTGGGCAAAAATAATAGGAAAATTACTTCTGGGCAATTCTGCACGTATTATAGGATAATGAAGCTTCTGAGGCAGCTGAACAAGAAGCAGAACAACAAATGCTCTCTCCAGAAAGGGATAATGGCTTCATTTCAAAAGTAACCTTATGAGGAAGTCACTGGAGAGCCAGGAGGTGTTCCTCAGGAGCTGTCAGCCAACCAGCAAGAGCAGAGACAGGGCAGCACTCCGGAGCAGAGCGCTTGGGATGCCGCCCTGCCGGGCACTCGGCTCCCTCTCAGCCCGAGACCCTCTATTTGCAGCACCAAATCGAGGCATTTCACATGAGCTACCTCGTCTCTCTCTCCACAGCTGAACAAGTCATTGAACAATCCAACGCATCATCCTGGGGAGGCAGCTGTACGTTGATCCCAAACACCATGCAGAGCCGAACACACTTTTTGTCATTTCTCACCGTAATTGTGGGAGTGCCAGACCTGTGTTTATTCTTTAGGATAAAAATTCCATTGGTAAATTATTAATTAATAAATTTTGTTTGTTTTATTATATTAAATGAGTGCATTATTGATGATGATGATGATGCTGACGATGATGATGGTGATGGTGATGATGGCTGCCCTAGAGTGGGGCTGGCGCAGCATATGGTGTTAGGGATTGAACTGCAGTCCCTGTGGTTACCTAGGCTTTCCTAAGCAGGCACTTTAGACCACTGAGCCATCTTGCCAGCCCTAAAAAAAGAGTGCTTAACAGGAAAAAATCACAAAAATAAAGTATTGCGCTTTAATATTCATTGTTTATTAAATAAAAATTTCAACACTGACTAGTTTTTGTTGTGTGAAGTAAAAAATGAAGATCAGAAATAAATGAAAGTGAACATAAGAAACCCAATGAAAATACCAACAGCATTGTACAAAAAGTAACCTTTACTTCAATTATCACACCTACGTACGACAGCCTGCTCACAGGCCAACAACGTGTTCCACACACGTGCGTCACTCAACACTGACACACATGGCTTCTGTTCTCCTGACCTATTATTGTTTCATTTTTTTCATGTGCTTAGGACAGGGTCTGCAGGGTCTACAGGGTCTCACTACGTAGGTCAGACTTGTAGTGATTCTCTTGTTTTCAGTTTCCTAAGCGCTGGGATTACAGGTGTGAACCACCATGCCCAGTCTCAGCTGCATTGGAGGAGGGCTGGCATGGCACTCTGGGGATCAAACCTACACTTCTGCACTCTCCTATTATTTCTGAAGGACATACTTGACATGCCACTGGTCTTGCTGTTCTATCAGGAGGTTCTTAGTATATTATGCCATCTATAGGTAGTGGGAACATAAAATATCAAATAAAGTAAAGTATTATATTCTGACTATGTACCACACATCTCAGGTAAATAGCAACATTTTTACATCAGCAGTGTACTTGCTTACAAAACCTAGAAGGTAACATCAGAAATAATTCCTATGCAAAGTACATGAAAAGGCCAACAGCACTCAAGAACAACAGAAAAATATTTATTTCAATTATCACATACCTAAAAAAATCACAAAATAAGATGTCAATAAAGTAGAATATCAAATGTATAATATATGCTTAGAATAGATGTCAACATTTTCACATCAGCGGTGTGATTACTTACAAAACCTAAAAGATAACATTGTAGGTAAAAACCTACTGGGCTGGGGGCCCAGCAGGATGGCTCAGTGGTCTAAAGCGCCTACTTAGGAAAGCGTGGGCGGCTGCAGGGACCGCGGTTCGATCCCTGGTACCGCATGCTGTGCCAGCCCTGCCCTCAGGGCAGGCTGAGCCAGCCATAAAAATAAATAAGTAAACAAACAAACAAAGTTCTGAAACAAGAAAAAAAAATAAAAATTCTAAAAAAAAAAAAAAAAAAATCCCACAAAACACTCCCCACTGGGCCAGCTGAGTGGTCTAAAGTGTTAAAGCAGTCTAAAGGCAAGCTTAGGCAAGCATGCAGAGACCATGGTTTGATACTTGGGTACAACAGGCTGTGCCAGCCCTGCCCCCAGGGCGGGCCGAGCCTGCAATAAATAAATAAATAAATAAATAAATAAATAAATGTCATGTGAGCTGCAATGTAAATACAAACAAAAGTCTACTGCAGAAAGAATTTTTTTTCAATTGTCACACCCAAAGCAATCTTCGTATAACATGACAATGGCATGTTCCATGGGCATGTTTTGCTTACATTGACTACACATGTGCCTAATGTTCCTTTCCTATGTGGCAGGTCATTCTTGTCACCTCCCTAATCTTCCTGTCTTGTCAGGGGCTTCCTACTATGTTGTATAATGTGCATCTCTCAGTGAAATAAATTATCAATAAAATAAGATAGAATATCCAGTGTGTGATGAGTGCTTACAATAGACATCAACATCGTCACATTTGCTCTCTACTTGCTTACAAAACCTAAGAGATATCATTAGAAATAAAATCCTGTGCAAACTATAATGAAAACAGCAATAAAATGCTGTAACAAAAATAACCACTGTTTCAACTGTCACACCCAAAGCATGACAATTGCATGTTGCATACGTAGGTATCACCCTAATGGCATACATGTTTTATTTTCCTGTCCTTTCATATAGGACACAGCTGATGCCTTTTTAACTTCCCTGTTGTTATAGGAGGTCTTTGGGATGCTACACCTCCTGTTCACCTGGCAGCTCACCTGTATGCTCCACAAATTTTTTGTGTAGCTTTTCCGCCATTGTAAGTGATCTCTTATAAGTTCTGGTCGCAGTTCTCTAAGATGAGTTCTCTGTGGTATTTTGCACTTATTTTCTTTGTAAATTATGAAACTATGCCACACATGTTCAGGATGAAGTAACATACATTCACTGACCAACGCTTTGTGTTTTGAGTGACACTAAGGTTGTGACATAATTCATTAATATGTACTCTGCCTTTGGTTTTGTTGTAGGAACTTTCCACCTCGGACTTCCATTCTGTCAATAGTTTCCTCCTGGTGCAATGTGGACATCAGCAATACCAGTTTGTTTTGCTTGGCCATATGTGAGGTGTTATGGTTTATGTCTCGTTGTCCCCCCAAAGCCTCATTGGGCGGGGACTGCTAGAGTTTGAGACTTGATCCATGATCCCTGGGATTATAGGTTTTAGTACTGATGGGATTATGGGTGGAAGTACTTCCGGGATTATGGGTGTAGCTTAGGGCGGGAGCTAAGGCGGAGAGCCTGAATGTAGTATAAAGAGAGACAGAGAGACAGACTGGAGCTCGAGCTGGTGCTGCTGCTCTGCTGCCCTGTTTGGTTGGCTGCCTCTGCCACCATTTTGTTGCTGTTCC
>PVJA010057300.1:0-10493 GCA_004027025.1 Myocastor coypus
AAAAAAAAACGTACAGAGTAACTCTGTTACAAGATGCATCTTGATTACCTTCTTTGAGTAGGCAGCAGTTTAGAAATCTGACCTTAGAAAGGAGTGTAGCTAGGTGTGGTTACCTTTTATCCCAGCACTGGGGAGGCTGAAGCAGGAGTATTGCCATGACACTGAGTTTGAAGCCAGCCTGACTACAGCGCAAGGACTTGTTTCAACAAAGAAAAAAGCATGTAAGCATGACTAAATGAGAGCATGCCTGTAGGTGTATGTTCAGGCATGTGCTGTTCATCTACATTAGCAAGGTTAGGGGTGTTTTGTGATTGTCTCTCTTTTTACCTGTCTTTGTTTTGTGGCTATCTATAAAAGCATTACAATTTCTCTTGGCTTTAATCTCATGCAGAAGAAAGAAGAAGTAAGTAAGCTGTGTACGCTTCGGGTCTGGGGGATAGGTACCCTTGTGGGTCCCTTGTACTGCAGGGGCAGGGGTAACTACTGCTCTAGCTTGCGCGCCTGCAGAGGAGAATCCATCAGTCCTGCCTGCTGCAATCGGGCCTGGTGGGACACAGTTCCGTTGGGTAGTTAAGCACCCAGGTATGATGCAGAGGTTTAGCAGTGGAAGGCTTGCTTCATAAAACTCACTGTTTTTCTTTCTTCCACCTTGACCAGGGTCAGAACCAAGACTCATCTGTGAGGCGACAGAGGCTCAGTCACCCTGAGAGTGCCTTGCCTTTGCATCTCTTTTTCAGAAGACCAAAAGGTGACTTGGCAAACTGAGTACTTCTGGACACTGGCCAGGGATGCAGTTGGGAGCTGCATGCCTGTGCACAGGGCTGGAAGCAGCTCCCTGAGAGGACTCGGGCTGTGTGGGCAGCGGAGGCTCCCAGCCCGGCCCTTGGGGGTCTCATCTTCAGAGGTGTCCAGAAACATGCATGTGGCAGCGACGCGCGAGTGCCACTCTGCCTTGGTCAGCCCTGAAGGAATGCATATGTACTATTTTTCAGTATAATTGTATGTTAGAAACATTTCCTAAACCCTTTTTATTACTTTTGTGTGAATTTATTTAATGAAGCTGTTTGTTTTGTGTGAGGAAAGTCCTAGAGACTAGATATTTAATGTAAATAGGTGAAGAAATTCAGTGAAGAATTCAAGATGGAAAATGGAAAAAAAAAAAAAAAGCACAGGTGCCTGAGAGTGCAAATGGTAAGATACGCAGAGACACTGCACTGCGGAGAAGATTCGAGACAGGTTGCAGTTCAGAGACAGCCTGTGTATATGAAATACACAGCAGCATCCATTTTTATAAGTATTGTTTGACTTTATTAAGACTAGATTATATAGTCTTGGGCTTAATTCTAAATTACATTATTTTGTAATTTTTTATTACTATTTTTAAGAGATTAAAGAAAAAAAACACATCAATGCAATAAGAATTTGGTAGAAAGTTGTCTCAAAAATTTTTGAATTTGTGTATTCATTAAGGTCCATGTATGTCAGTGCATATGTCTTTGTGTATGGTCGAGACTGACCATCATTTTGTAAGGAAATCTTTTGGTACAGCTTTGTGTCCCAGAAAATATGTGTTCTTTAGGCCTTTCTGAAAATGCCGATAGGTTAATAAAGAGGATTGTTTTTTCTCTACTGTGAACAGATAGGTGTTTTTTTTGTTTTTTAATTTAAAGCTCCGCAAAAGCAACCTTGATAATGATCACGGTAAGAACCTCTCTGTAGCGCTAGAACCTGTCAGACTGTGGCTGAAGAAACAAAGGGCTACAGAAGGGTGAGCTGCCAAGAAGTTGGCCTCTAGACGCCCACGACACCGGAGGCCTCGAGTAGTGGTCAAAGTGGAAACAGCAGGCAAGCAAGGCTGAGAAATTCCTAGCACTACACTTGAAAGCATATTTAGTAATGTACAGAACAAATAATGGAAGTAAATTGATTTTCTGACTCATACAACAGGAAGACATCATCTCAAATCTAAGATCTCAAAACTATCTTAAAAACAAGCTGTTTGGGCAGGAGAGATAGGTCAGTAGAATAAGCACTTGCCTGGCAAGTGCAGGGTCTTGAGTTCAATCCCAGGTACCACAAAAAATAAATAAAAACAAGCTGTTCTGTAATATTTTAATTTTTGTTGAGCAGATCAGATAGCTCAGCGGATTAAAGTGCCTGCTGAGGCAGACGTAGGAGCCGGTGGTCTGATCCCAGGCCTGCCAGGGCACTCTGAGGCGGCGATTGAAGTGGGTGTGATGGCATGTACCTGTAACCCCAGTGCTTGAGAGGCCGAAAAACAATAAGGATTAGCACAAGTCCAATCTGTATAGGGAGACCCAGTAGACTTTGTACTTAATACGTTAAAAATAAAGATTTTTTGTTAGAAACATGTTTGACAAGTGTCAGTTTTTATTTGAAAGGATTAACTAATATCTAACATCGAGCCTATGTCTATAAGTTTTTTCATCTGCATAATGGAAAGAAGTAATTCCATCAATAAAATAATGGCATTGGTATTTATGTCCATTTTTGCAGAGTTTTTCCACCACCCTTCAAAAATTACCTTGTCAGGTACAGTAATGCACACATGAGTCCCAGCGTTAGAGCTGAGAAGGGAAATCATTTAAATGGGCTCAGGAGTTAAGCACCACCCTAGACAAATTAACAAGCCCCCCCCCCCCAAACTTTTTAAATTGAAAAACATGGCAGGCCAGGCATGGTGACAAGACCTATAATCCCAGCACTTGGGAGGCTGAGGCAGGAATATTTCAGTGAGTTCTAGGCCAGCCTGGGCTATAAAGTGAAACCCTGACTCAGAAAATGTATGGTGGGCTGGGATTTGGCTTTGCCGTGCGTCGCCTGGTATGTGTAAGGCTGGGTCCAGTGCCTGGCACCATGTCGTTCCAGAAGGCTGAGGCAGGAGGAGCCCGGGAATATCCCAGTCAGGACAGCCCAGATTGGGTGGAACACCATTTGAAACCAGAATAAGGCTGGGATGTGGCTGAGCACACAGCCCCTTGGTTCAATTTCTACTACCACCAAAAAAAAAAAAAAAAAAAAAAAAGTCACCTTGATGGTTCTCAGGTCATTACACAGAAGTTCTTGTTTTGTTTTCTGTATTTTCACCATTTATTGAAGGGGTTTTCTCCATATATAAAAATACCCTTTTCTGTTTGACCAAATACAGAGGTCCATGTTAGACCACATAGACTTGGTTGGGGTGGGGTGAGGGGGTTAGGCCTGGGACTCCCTGTGTGGCCTGAGCTAGCCTTGAACTCAGGAAGCCTCTTGCCTCAGCCTCCTGAATATTGGGATTAGAGCTGTGCTACCTTATCCCACATATTTTTTGGACTTTTTCTTTCTTATTAAGTAAGAGCCATTAAAAATAGCTTTAAAAAAATAAAAATAGCTTTCTGTGACTCACTTCTAGACTTTTACTGTATGAGAATGTGAGAAAAAGTGCCTCAGCCATTCATCCCCTGTTGTGTGGTGTGACCTGAAGTCCATCACCAGTGACAAAACAGAAAGCCTGATTTTTTAATTTAATTTTTAAAAATTATTTACTTGTTTATTTGGTACAGGGCTTATGACACAGCTTGGACTCATGATAATCCGCCTGTCTCAGCCTCCCCAGTACTAGGATTACAGGTGTATGCTACCACACCAGGTTTCAGGGCCTGCATAGCATGCTGTGCTGGGGATCAGGCCTGGGTCTCTGCGCTTGCCAGGCAGGCATTTAGACAACCAAGCTATCTCCCCAGCCCGTGATACTTTTCTCACAAGCAAGGAGGATGTCCTACAGGTGTTTGCAGTGGTACAATGCATGTATAAGTGATACAGTGTACAAAAAGCATGTTCACATATATATATTTGGAATTGTCTGTAGTAAAAATGGGAGCCAGGCGTGGTGGCGCACGCCTGTAATCCCAGCACTTGGGAGGCTGAGGCAGGAGGATCAGTGTGAGTTCGAGACCAGCCTGGGCTACAAAAGTGAGCTCAAGGCCAGCCTGAACTGCATAGTGAGACCCTGTCTCAAAAAGACAAAAAAAAAAAAAAAGAATTTCCTATACAGAAACTAAAACCTCGGGGAAACACTGGCCATTTTTTTTTTTTTTTTTTTTTTGTCTTTTTGAGACAGGGTCTCACAGTGCAGCTCAGGCTGGCTTTGAGCTCACTTTTGTAGCCCAGGCTGGTCTCGAACTCACAACGATCCTCCTGCCTCAGCCTCCCAAGTGCTGGGATTACAGGCGTGAGCCACCACGCCTGGCTTGTATAGGAAATTCTTAAATTCTTGATACCAATACTTGTGGCCTATACAACATTGCAGATCATCCTAAAATTGCTTCTTAGTAATTGTTAAATATTAATACCAAGCTGGGCATGGTGACACACACCTATAATCCCAGCATTCCAGGGACTGCGGTAGGAGGATCACTTCAAGTTTAAGGCCAGCCTCAAACATGGTAAGACCCTGTCTCAAAAAAAAAAAAAAGTTGTTGAGTTATTAATGCCAAGAAGGATATTTTTTTTTCTTTGTTTTGTTGTTGGATAGTGCCAGGGATTTAGCCTGGTCTTTCATGCCGAGCTGCAGCCCCTCCCCCAATGAGACAACAGGCTCTCAGTGAGTCACTGGGTTCTGGGGTGCTGCAGTAACAGTTGTGTGCCCCCCACAGCAGCTGTGTTCTGAACTGATTTTATACTTTTTTTAAAAATTATTTTATTTTATTCTTGTTTCAGAACTTTTGTTTGTTTATTTGTTTTTTATGGCCGGCTCAGCCTGCCCTGAGGGCAGGGCTGGCGCAGCATGTGGTGCCGGGGATCGAACCGCGGTCCCTGCAGCCGCCTGCAGGCACTTTAGACCACTGAGCCATCCTGCCGGGCCCCTGATTTTATACTTTTAATTCTGTGATTTAGTTACTTATACAGAGGGGATTAATTTCATATTTTTAGTAAAGTCGCAATAACTTGTTAGTAAGACAGTCAAGTGACTGTACTGCTACTGATGAGAAATACATTTATCAATGAATAAGAAAAGAACATGATAATCTCCATAGAGGCCAAAGAGGCATTTCCCAAAATGCACTCCCTTTCACTGTGACACCAGTGAGTGATAAAATGACACTTTCTGACCCTGAGACGAGAGATTAGAGGACTGGACAGCAGAGAATGGATAGGTAAGTAGGACTTTCATCAGGATGGTCATATGTTTTGAGTCAAAAAAAGTAGAAGGGTAACTAGCATAATGAGATAAAATATTTGCAAGTCAAGGGCCAGGGAAATAGCTGAGCAGTGTACACCTTGTGCCTGGCAAGCACAGGGTTGTGAGCTGAATCTCTGGTGCCACACACACACAGCCACAGTGAGAGGCTCCTTCCTATCCGCCAGCCGCTGAGGAACTACAAGTGCTGGCTGGGGTGTGCCGGGCCGTCATAGCTCTGTGGGAGTGCAGCACAGTGTGACCATGCTGCAGAACAACCTGGCAGCTTCTAAAAGAATTACACCTATGGCCCAGTGATTCAGTTCCTGGTCCTACACCTGAGATAAACTAAATATTTGTCCTCATAGAAATGTAGGCGTGAGTGTCTAGAAGTGAAAACAACCCATGGATCTATCAGTGTGCAGATAAGTAGAATACTACTCAGCCATGAAGACATGTTACATATATAGATCAACCTTGGACAAAGCATACGGAGGTGGAGAAGCCAGTAGCGAAGGACTACATGTGATGTGCTCTTTAACAATTTAGGGAAGTCTAGCAGAAAGCAAAGCTGGGCATGGTGAAGCAAGTCTAAAATCCCAACACTGGGAAACTGAGGCAGGAAGGCTACAAAGGTTTGCCCCCAGCCTGGGCAACTTGGTGCCTTATCAGGATCTATCTCAAAATGAAAGTGCTAGGCCGGGCATGGAGTATCATTGTGAGTTTGAGACCAGCTTGGGCTACAAAGTGAGCTCGAGGCGAGCCTGAGCTGCCTAGTGAGACCCTGAATCAAAAAAAAAAAAGAAAGGAAAGGAAAAATGGGTGTAGCTCAGGCCATAAGCCATCAGTCCCATCTCCAGTACTGCAGAACATAAGAAAGGCTGCTGCTGCTGCTGCTTAGTGTGGGGAAAGAGTTCGGAGTGCGACAGCCAGAGAGCGTAGCGTTACAGGTGACATTCTGTCCTCCCCAAAACATGCTCTACTGAAACTCCCTCATACCTCAAATTATGCCACTGGAAACTGGCAGAGGTAATCCAGTTAAAAGGGGGGGCTAGGGGTGCAGCTCTGCAGCTCAGCACCTGCCTGGCATGCACAAGGTCCTGAGTTCGATTCCTGGCACCCAAAAAAAAAAAATAAAATGAGGGCATCTGGTGAGCTCTGGCTCAGTATGACAATGTGATCCAAGGGACATCAGCACAGATGGGGGAGGTGGTGTGCAGCCCAGTCACGGACAGGACCTGGCTCTAGAGGGAAGCACACAACTCTGGGAGAGGCGCCTCCTACGCTCCAGGGCCAGCCAGGGTCCTTCTGGACCCTTTGGGCCACTCTTAAGAAGCACTCACAGGGTTCACTGGCTAACCCAGTCGTGACAGTTTTAGGCTAAGGGCTGCTGCTTGGCTGAACGTGGTCACTGCCTAAACCCAACGGCTGTGGTTTCAAGGACAAGGAGAATTGCAAAGTGAGACCAGGTGGTGGCTAGAGCTGGAATCTCAGCTACTTAGGAGGCTGAGGCCGGAGGATGGTGAGTTTGAAGCACGCTTGGTAGGACCTAGCCTTAAAAGAAAAAATGATGTTCACTCGTGGCTAACTAGGGTTACAATCTGGGAAAACACTGTAGTAGGCTAAATAAATAAGGGACTGGAGACATAGCACAGAGGTATAAGTACCTTCCTGGCAAGTGCCAGGTCCTGAGTTCGATCCCTGGCCCTGCAAGCAGAGCTGGCACCAGAACCCGGGGCATGCCTTGCTGTTCCCAGAACCTGGCATGGTGGCGCATTCTGCATGAGCCTCCTGTCTCAGGAGTCTGCGACAGAAGGATCACTGTGAATTCAGGACCATCCGGGGGGCTACAGAAAGCACGAGCCCAGCTCAAAGCACACAGCGGGACCCTGTCACAAAAATAAATAAACAAACAAGCAAGCAGCCTTGGAAATGGACTCTGAGGTGTTCCAGAGTAGCACCAAAAGTTTTAGGCTTCAAGGCTACACTGCTGCTTAGCACTGACCTGGAAGGGGAAGGAGATAATCTCTGCTGGGGTCACTGGCAGGAGCCAGCATGCCTGCATTATCTTGAGATACTGGAGACTGAACCTTGAACCTTCGCACTAAGCTACTTTTATGCATTTATTTCATTGGGGGGGTGTATCAGGAATCAAACTCAGGACCTTGTGCTTACCCGGTAGGCGCTATGAACCCTTTTTATTTTTTATTGTGAGACAGGGTCTCACTGAGTAGCCCAGGCTGAGCTCAAACTTGTGACCCTCCTGCCTCAGCCTCCCTGAGTGCTGGGACTATAAGCACCCAGCACCACATCCAGCTTGTTACTGCGATTTCTAAAACCTATCCTCTTCCAAGTGAGCCTCCCTGCCTGAAGTCCTATTGATTAGTACTCCAGGGTTTACCATCTCTGGGGAGGGTGGTGGCACTTGCTTGTGCCTAGGGAGTGGGGAAGTGTAGGGTGCAGGTGGAGCTGGTGCTGAGCTGGCGCCTGGCTCCAGAGCTGCAGGCTGAGTGGGAACACGCAAGGCCAGGCCGGAGTGTGGCGGGAAGTCGGGTCCCTGCTGGGTGGGTGTTGGGCACTGCCAGGCCTAGGAACAGGGCAGGGAGCTAGGCCCCTTGGCTGCCCCCGGGCTGCACTGAGCTGTCTGCTGGCAGCTGCTTGGCCCCAGTGTGGTTCTGGGCAATGAAGTTTTGCTAAGTGAACTTCATGGCTCTGTGTGTGTGTGTGTGTGTGTGTGTGTGTGTGTGTGTGTGTGTGTGTGTGTGTGTGTGGTCGGGTAATCCCCCGGCGTGCTGTGCAGGCCCCTCCCGCTCACATGGCGACTGAGACTGGGCGGGGTGGCATAAGCCCTCATCCCAGTGCTTGGGAGGCTGAAAACAGGAGAATCGCTGCGAGGCCTATCTACGCAGTGAGACCCCGGAGACCCTGTCCTAAATACAAACAGTAAAAAAAATTAAGAGGGCTGGGGCTGCAGGAAGGGCCTGGGTTAGTGCCCGGAGCCACAAACCCGCCCTGAGACAGTGACAGAGGGCACACGCAAGCACAGCATCCTGAGCCGGCTGGCCTGTTTGCAGCCTAGCCTGGTCTTGGGGACCAACGACGAAATCCATTCTGCGAAGGGAGAGCAGCCGAGCTCCCGCGGGCCGTGGAGGCCGAGGCTCTGCTGCAGAGGCCACGGAGGCCACAGCGGGAGGCTCTCGGACCAGGAATCGGAGGCCCAGCGGGAGCCGTCCTGGAGCAGCCACAGGCGGCCAGAGACGGAGCCTGGTAGGGGCGACCAGGTGGGGCTCGAGCTCTGGTCCGGTCCTTCGTTTAACACCGAGCTGCCCTGCTGCGCGCCGCTGGCCTCTGAGCCAGGAGCTCTGGGCAACGCCGCGGTCCCTCGGTCCAGGGACCCGGAGCAAAGCGCGGCCGCGGAAGGTGCTGCCTCCAGGACCGGCACGCAGTGCTGCGAGAGCCTCGAGGCCCGGGACTAGCGCCCGAGCTCGCTGCTCTGTGGCCCAAGCGCTTGGGAACCGGCTGGCCTTAGATGAGGGCCCCCGGGCTGCGCTCAGAGTCATGGCGACCCTCCCGCCACGGCCTAGCCCTAGCGAGTGCTGCGGAGCCGCAGCCGCGGGGCCAGCGCCGGGAGAGGGCGTGGGGACAGTGCTCGGGCGGGGTTGCGGGCTACAGGAAGGCGAGGGGAGAGCAGCTAGCCTCGCTTGGCCTCTCCCAGCAAACCCGAGTCTTCCCGATTCAGCGCCTGTTACCCGGTCTCCGAGGCAGGGCTCCCTGTGCAGACCCGCTGACTGTGAACTGCTCGGCTGGGCACCCTCGGCCACCACTGGTCACTGACCTGTGCAGGGTCTGCGAGGGCTCCGGAGGTGCACGGAGGAAGAGGGCGACACGTCCTCAAGTGAGGGCCCCGCCACCTCATCCCTCGGCACCACTGCAGCCCGAAGCCCAGGCAGAGGCAGCGCTCAGAAGGCTGAGGCAGGAGGATCTTGGCGAATTCAGGGCCTGCTGGGGCTGCATAGCAAGATCCTAAGTTGGCCCAGAACAAAAGTGGGGAGAGGTGCGAGTGCCAGCTGGTTCGTGGATCTGCGTTCTCTGGAGTGGAAGCTGCCTGCTGAGCCTCACCTGCCCTGCGGAGCCGGAGCCGGAGCCTAGGCCTTGCCTGCCCCCTGAGCTCGGCCTGCAGTGGCTCCGGCTGACGCTGTTTCCTGGCTGGCAAGGGCTGCAGACCAGGCGAGAGTGTCTCTCGCTGGACCCCAGAGGTAGGAGAGGCTGCGCCCTGGAGTGAGCTCCAGGCAGCTGCCACAGGCAAAGCCAGCCTCCCAGACTTGACTTCCCTTGTGGATGAGTTAGACAGGCCTGGGAGGCCGAGGTGGTCAGGTCTGAAATCCGAGCCTGGCCTGCTCCATTTAGTGACTCAGGGTCCCTGTGTCAAAAAGAAAACACAATTTCCAAAGGACACGGGGCCTCTTCACCTTTGTGAAGAAGGTGAGATATGGTAGGAAGTGGGTGAGATAAACCGAACCCACGAGCTGGGACATCCCATGGTTTCTTGTATAAAATACACCTGTAATGTAATTAGAGAGCAAATAAAAGCAAGGACTAGGCGGCAGGGAGAAGGGGCTTCTCTATCAGGAAGAGGCCAGCGGCGGAGGGCAGAGGGGCCAGGAACCCTAGGACACACTGGTCTCCTCCTGTCCATTCTGCCTAACACAGCACAGCACAGATGGGAATCCGCCCCTCCTTGAACCCTCATCCTGCAGGGATCTGGGCGTAGTTCTGGTCCCAGTCACTGCTGCCACAGTTCCTCTAAGGGCTGACCAGGATCACAAAGCACCACCTGAGTTGGAATGCCAGCACTGGCTGAGGCAGGAAGAGTGCTGTGAGTTCGAGGCCAGCCTGGGCTACAGAGAGACCTCACGGCCAGCCTGAGCCACACAGTGAGACCCTGTCTCAAACAAAACTCCTCTGTTGCCTGGAAGAAGAGCCAACTGGAGAACCCAAATCTCCAGTCAAACTCCAATCCCACCCTAAACCCTAAAGTTTAAAACCTTTAGCCGGGCGTGGTGGCTCACGCCTGTAATCCCAGCACTCGGGAGGCTGAGGCAGGAGGATCGGTGCGAGTTTGAGACCAACCTGGGCTACAAACGTGAGCTCAAGGCCAGCCTGAACTGCATAGTGAGACCCTGTCTCAAAAAGACAAAAATAAATAAATAAATGAATAAATAAATAAATAAAACCTTTAGCACCAGGGGAGGTTGATGTGAACTTGTACCCAACCTGGGCTACACTGTGAGGCTGTCTGAAAAAAAAAAAAAAA
>PVJA010057301.1:0-10485 GCA_004027025.1 Myocastor coypus
CTTTATATTACATTCAGGCTCTCCGCCTTAGCTCCCGCCCTAGGCTACACCCATAATCCCAGAAGTACTTCCACCCATAATCCCATCAGTACTAAAACCCATAATCCCAGGGATCATGGATCAAGTCTCAAACTCTAGCAGTCCCCGCCCAATGACTCCATGAGGCTTTGGGGGGACAACTAGACATAAACCATAACACTAAGCTGCTTTCATTTTCCTCCAGGTTTCCCTATACTGTGAGTTCCACAATAAATCTTCATAGGTTGTGAGTATTTGGGGGGTTACAAATGGCTCCATAGCATCTGTCTCATAAAGATTACTGCTTTACCTGCTGTTTTGAAGACTGTATGGCATGAAATATTTCAGTAGATTGAATTTGATAATCTCAAATATCATGCTGCATAGTCACATTTTTGGCCCAAATATTATAACTTGGCTGGGTTGTTTGTTGATATTAGTCAATAGAACTGTGGCAACCATTCAGGTTGTTGCTTTGCTGTGGGACTTGAGTCTTTGGCAGGGATCGTCAAGTTGTTTCCAGGGTGCATTGGGAGCCTGAGAGGCCTCTGACCTTGAAGTCAGTGTGAGCAACATGAAATATGGCAGGTGATAAAAAGTTGGGTTTTGAGGTCAGTTGTGCCCAAATTTCAATTCTATCTTAACTGTAGAAAATTGGATTGTTTTACTTCCCTGAATTTTAGTCTCTTTACTTGTACATCTGGAATAATAGTATTTACTCTATAGTAAATATCATAGGGATTTCAAAATAACTAAATCAGTGCCCAGTAGATGAACAGTCAGTAGATAGTTCCCTTTCTTTCTCTACCATAATGTATTAGGACAAATAGTGTCTTAGAAATCAGTAAAACCTGGGGGTACTCAATATGACTCTGAACACGTGTGTGCTTTTCCCCAGGTGGTAGAAGAAGCAATATAATTATCCATGTTTTTAATTTGTTTTTTCGCTTTTTTGCCATCAGATTTTATTGATACATTTTAGATATATGTAATGATAACATTCATGCTATTATCCACATTTCACAGACAAAGAAAATAAAGCTTAGAAGCTTAGATAAAACCAATTATTAGTAAGTGGAATTGGGAATGGAGTCTATCTCGAAATTTGAGGCAAATTCCATCCATCCACCCACCCTGTATCCCTTCACCAATCCCTTTATTAAGCAGATATATGTTTGAGTATCTTCATTGTGTGAAGTAGCATACTGAGGGTTTTGGTTACAGCAGAATAGTTGCTCCTTGTGGAGGCCAGTGATCTATGGAAGCATTTCCTTTTTATCTCACAGAGCCATTCTGAGATTTGTATGAGATAATAAATATTAGATTGCCTTGCCAAATACAAACACAGGGAAGCATAAAATGTTCCTCTTGTCCTTTGGACAGACAAAGCGGTAGCATTTCCCACATAGTGAAGTTTTCACAAATGCTGATTTGAAATTGAGACAACACTGTTCAAACACTATATAAAGAAATCAGTTTCAATCTCAAATTCTGAAAGATTTTAGGGCCTGATCATAGAAGGCTGCAGGCAAGCAGTAACTTGGGGCCCGGATGTTTGGCTTGGGCTGGTCCCACAGTGTCTGTCTTGGTGGACTTAGCCCTGCTGCCCCGCATCTGTTTTTCACCTCACAGCATGGCTTTTAGATGGAGGCTTCCTTTGAACTCTTTGCTGGTTCTTGGCTCTGACACCTGCCTGATCTTTGTCTCTCAGATCTCTCTACCTCTTCTTCCCTCACCTCCCCTGCCACACAGGGGAAAGGGCTGATTTGATGGTTCAGATTATCCACTGAGGCTGTTTATACACTAGGAAGGAGACCCAATGATCATAAAATTTCATTGCTTTTCAAGTGCCTTCCACCTGACCACTACTAACTGCACAGCATCTGAGTGACCCATTGACGTACTCATCTGGGACAAGGATTCTGAACTTTAGAAGGCCTGTGCTTTTGTAGTGACTCATGGCATGGGCTCCCTGAACATCCAGGAATGATGGATGGTCTACACAATCTTTGAGATTAGAGGACTAAAAGGTAAAACTTTAGCTGGCTGGGTTGAATCCTTGGGTTGCTTGTTATCAAGCTTGGGTCTTGTGGAATCTGAAATGAACCATTACATCTCTCAATTTTTCTGTTTATAGCAGATGATGCATGGCCTTGAATCTACCTGTAGTAGCTTGATACAGGACCTCAGACCTTTTGCTTGATACAGGACCTCAGACCTTTGGCTAATCTGCCTCCCAGCATGTGCCAAGGGAGTGCCATGAGATACCCCCTAGCAGAGCAGAGGTGCCCAGTGTGAAGGGCTACTGCTTGCTGCTGGCAATGAACTGGAGCTGCAGGCCTGTGCCCTGCCTGTCATCTTTGAGCTTCTTAGATCATGGCACTAGAGGGGAGTGTAGGCCAACTGCTCTGCTGGTGGCAGGGCTAAGGCGGAGCCCTTTGCCCTGCACTATCTTCTGTGAGCTTCCCTGCTGTCACACATGGGTTCTGCCTTCTGTTGTGACATATAGGCTCCCTCTGGACTTCCACATGGCCAAGTGAAGGCCTCTTCCAAGTTAATATCACATCATCCCAGGCCTGTGTGTGTGTGGTGACTCCTCTTGCTCCACGAAAGTCTTCAACTGGAACCTGTGCAGTCCTTTTAATATATGTCTGGGAAAAAGAAATATGAATGTTCCCAGTATTTTTCCCATTCCCATTCCCTCTTCTACCACAAAGACCTTAAGGGAAGGGGGTGGGGAGCTTCATACCAGAGGCAAGTTTGCAGTGAGAATCTCTGAGTCTATTTTTGTCCAGTACCATCTGGACACAAATCAAGAATCTAATTTTTCCCATTACTCCTCCCTCCCCCATTTTGTACTTTAGCTGACTCTGAGAGCATGGAACCTAAACCAAGTCTGAACTATGGAATTCCATTAAAACATAAAGAATAAACAAAGAGAAAATGTCGTTGAGTTGCACAGATTATTTCCTGCACCTGTATAGCACTTATGGCAGCCAAGGCACCAGGGTCGTCCTTTAGAGACCTTTCCAGTGCACCAAAAGGTACAGAAAAAAGGCAGAGTGGGAGTACCAGTGGCCATCCCCTTCCTGGTGCAGGCTTGACTCTCTAACTGCAGGTGGAGCTATGTGATGTGAGCCCCAAGACCACAGATCTAAAGTGCAGCTGTGTGAAGATTATTATTCAACTTCCAGTAAGTGCCAATGTGATTTGCTGGTTCTGTGAGCCCTGTAAGTACTCTCAGCCTAGAAGCACCACTCAAGTGACAGAGTTCCTTAATGCAGACCTGAAATATCCCTAGCTTTGCCCATCTATTTCCTCGTCTTCTTCTTGGCCATACCTCTGGTTTGCACCCTGAAATGTTAGCACTCTGGGTTCCTTTGACATTTTTATGGGTGGGGATTTCAAACCAGTAAAACTGAGGTACACAGGCAGATTTTCTTTAATCATTGTTGCTAAAGGACTTTGACTTGAAAATGAATTACAAGACGTTCTAGGATAGATCTGTTTTAAAAAAAAGAACATCTTTTTTCAAGAGTCTCGACATTGAGAACTTAAGAATTACATTGTATTGGTTCAGCCAGGAGAACCAGAATAGAGATGAAAGTAAAGGCTTTGTGCTTTAGGTTTTGCTGCTCTCAGAAAGCAAGGGATGGTACAGTCTGACTTCTTCATTTGTGTTTTTATTATGGAATGTCCAGGACTTCCTTGTGCCCCTGCTGGGATGCAAACTGCTTGTGATCACCTGAGCCAAGGATGTGGCCTGCCTTCTGGGACAAACTTGGGTACGATACTTGCTCTGGCAGAGTGGAGGACACTGGGGAACTCCTCGACTGACTGAGCCTTTCGGAAGAGGCCGGGAGCCAGCTGGAAGTCTGGCGGGCCTCTGGCTGCCAGCAGGCCAGATGTATCAAGTCAGGTTTATGGGAAGAGTTTTCCCAGACTGCTATGTCCAAACTTCTGTCCATCCCACTATAACCTCTAGTTAGATGGATGAAAACCAGACCAGTCCAGCCTTGGTCCAGAACTACACAGATAAGAACTCAAAGAAGAAACAAATGGTGTATCATTAGATAGTTTTTTCACTTGAGCTGAAAAGTCAGGGACTAAAGATAGGGTGTGGCCTTTGAAAGAGACTTGAGATGACACCACAGCAAGTGAACACTAGGACTCATGCTCAGGGGAGTTTTACCAGAATACCTCATAGTTTACTGGACCTGAGACCTTCTAGATATAGAAATGGCCATAAAAAGAAAGCAGACAGATTCCCATGCTGAAAAGTGACCTCTCCTCTGAATTCCATGCTTGGAAAAACATTTAAAGGAAAGGAAAAAAGGCTACACAACAAAATCTGGCTTGTTTAGAAGACTTACCCTAGGAACATGGTGGACACAGCCCAAGAATGTGGTTCAACCATGCTCGTTGGGTGTAGGTTCGAAGTCTCTTCTGAGTACAATGTACCTGCATGTGATACTGAGACCAGGGGTGAGGAGAAATCTATTATGTATTTATGATATGTATGTGGTCATATGAACAAGATTGCAACCAATCCTTTGGAAAACATGGTGAATCATTTTGGCTCATCCAGCTCAATTACAGATAGCATGGACAGGTTTCTTGGGACCAACCAAGAGGGGTGGGGCACACCAGCCAGCTGGGGCTCCACCTGTGAGGACACAGGTAAGAGGAACTGGAGATGATTTGCTCACAGGCATCACTAGCAGAAAGTTATTCTAAGAGATAAGCATTAGCTCATGGACCTAAACAGAGCAAATTGTAGAGGCTCCTGTAAATAGAAGTAGTATTGGTGTGACACTTAGACGATGGAGTTTTGTTTTTTGGCTTGGATTTTGTTTTTAGCAGATCAAAAGCTTGAGGAAACCTATGAGAATATTAAGACATTTCATATGCCATTTGCTTTTCTTTTGCCAACTCTAATTGATTACCTTTTCAAGTTAGACTTCTGATTATAATAAAAAAGTTTCTCTACAGAAATTTAAAAATGTTAATATTATCTTTTTAAAAAAATTGTAACTAACTTAAAAGATGACTATTTCTCTTTTTTTTTTCTTTTTTTTGGGGAGGGTGGGTGGATGGGGTGGGGTCCCCAGAATAGATCTCAGGATCTCAAGTTTTCCAGGCAGGCACTACATTCCTGAACTATATCTCTGGCACCTATTATCTTAAATTTGTAAAAATTGCAAAACCGAGTCTCTATACATCTTTCACCTAGCTTCCTCTGATATTACCATCAAGCATAGCAACAGTACACTAATTAAAACCAAGAAAGTAACATTGGAATTCTACCATGAACACACTCCTAACTTTATCCCAATAATGTCCTTTTTTTTCTGATTTAGGAACTAATTTAAGATCCCCTAATGCACTTACATATCATGAGTTCTTAGTGTCTACCTACCTGGAATTGCTCCTGAATATTTCCTTGACTTTTATGATCTCAATAGACTTCACATTTACATCATTTACATGCACTTATAAGAAATAATACAGTGAGATCCCAAACCCTTCTTCATCCAGTTCCTTCTGATGGCATACTCTTGGCCACATCATATTGCAAACAGGAAATTGACATGGATATAAACTACAGACCTTAGAGTTCACCTATTTTATGTGGACTTCTCTCTCTCTCTCTCTCTCTCTCTTTCTGTCTCTCTCTCTGTCTCCCCCTTCTCCCTCTTTCATTCTCATTCTCTCTGTCTCTCTATCTCTCTGTCTCTGTCTCTCTATTTAATTCTATGAAATTTTATGACATATGTAGATTTTTGAAGCCCCCCCCCCACAGGTGAGTTTCATCAGAAGGACTTCTTGTGCCCTGCCCCACTCCCTGACCCCTGGCAACCATCACTCTGTTCTTTATTTCTATTGCTTTGCATTTCAAGAAAGCCACACAGATAGAATCACAACACACTATCTCTTGAGATTGGTTTGTTAATCAAAATAATTCTTTGGGAATCCATCCACAATATTCTATTGATCACTAATTCATTCACTTTTCTTGCTGGCTAGTGTGACATAGTATGATGTGTCATAATTTAGTGCTAAGTCACTGAGTGTCATTTGAATAATTCAGCTATTTTAAAATACTGGTCATCCAGCAGGAAAAAAAAATGCTTAAGTACAATGCATGAAGCACAGAGCTAGATTGGTGAGACGAGCTTTAGGAGGCTTAGATTCAATAGCTTCCATCATCACAAGCTTCACATGTGGCCCACTGCAATTGCAGAACATTTGACTGTATGTGTACCTGGTTCCTCTTAGTCCAAAGAGAAGTATATTCTTTTCCTTTTTTTTTCTAAGCAACATCAATAGGGAGGTGGGTCATGCCCACACACTGTACTCTGTAGAACGATTGTGAGGACATTATGCAATATGTCAACTTCCAAAGAAAAGAAAGGGGGGGGGAGATAATAATTTTGATTTAGAAGGGTTAATGTTTAATTGTTTGATCAATCTTATATACCTATATGTATTAATCTAAACTGATCTGATGATGAAAATATGTAATATAACCTGTGTTAAATTTAAACAATAAAAAAAAGTGAAAAAAAAATACTGGTTAGTATTCTACATAATACTGGTAAGTTTTTATAGAATGACTTTTTTATTTGGATTGATCTAATACCTTCTCACAATTAGATTGTGGAAATGTGTCATTAGCATGAATATCACGAAAGTGTTGTCTTTCTGAGTTCTTCATATCGGCAGGTACATTAGCAATATATTTTATTACTGTTACTGCTACCTTTAATCAGTAGGTTAATTGTTATCTGTCAGGACTTTTTTTTTCAGCTCTGAGGATGTTTCTGTTTCTTTTGCAATCAATAAATTTATTGGGAGGAGGTTGGCTTTCCTTAATGGAACATTGATAACTGTCAGATTTCTCTTGTCCCACAGCCAGTGGCTAAATTCCTGGACCATATTTCCAAAAACATAGCCAGGGCTTGTTATGAAAAGTCACTGGTTGTAGGAAAGAAGGCATTATCCAAAGAGGAAGTTTTTGTCTTAGAATAAGTTCCATGATGTCAAGTCTTGATTCAAATACAAAAACAAATCTGACCCAGCTGGAAGTGCTAACAATGAAGGTAAAGACATATTTTTCAGTAGTTTCTTGTGGTCACAGAGGCAGCAGGCTAGAAGGCAGAAAACTTGTTCTTCAGAAGTACCTGTGGCTGGATGGGTAGAGTGGACGGTCTCAGTTGAGGCTTCTGAGTGAACAGTGATGGCTAGAGTTACATGCACGTCTGGGATGTTCTGCCTCTGTTGGAAGAGAGTGGGGGATATTTCCTCACTTAAGACTGGTCCTCTCCACCTGTTCCCTGGCTCCCTTCATTCTTTTACTTCTAGGAATGCCACAGTTTTACCATCCTTTTCTGTTATAATCAGTTATTCATCAGGGCTTGAGCTATCAATGGTTAAACATACATAGATTGCTTTAATATTAAAGGCAATAATGAATGTAAAGGAAAAAAAAGAGTCTTTATTAAATACCCCAGTGATTCTAAATAGCTCCAAAACATTTCTTTCCCCTTTGCAAATGACTGGCTAAATGGGCATGAGGTCCAGTTCTGACTAAAGAAAAGTAGGAGAAATTTACTGGGAAAACTTCTTCCTTTTAAGTGAAAGATTCATGTACAGGATTAATCTTTTTTCCAACTCAGGAAGAACACAGGCTTGACTTCTACAACAGCTTCTTTATAACCACCATATGAGCAGGTTTAGAATGAAACAGTCATGTGGATGGTAAATGAAAAGACAAGAAACATCTGGATTTTCCAAGATGTTGATGTTTCTCAGGAAGGAAAGTAGAATATAGCACAGTTTCAGGTAGACTTAATTCAAACCCTAACTCGTTATTATTAGCAAATCACCTCTCTCATCCTATGCCCCATAAAATAAAATAAGCCAGTATTTATTGAGATATTGTTATGTACAGGTATTGCTCTAAGTACGTGTCCACACATTAAATATTTATGTGACCTTACTAGAGGGATGCTCCTATTGCTTATATCTCAGACAGAAGAGAACAAATGTTTAAGTCAGTTAAGTTTTAGAAAGAAAGTAAAAAGCAAACCAACAACCCAGACAGTGTCCTCACTAGATTCTACACAACTCTAGATTCACAGTACCCAGGTGAAACAAAATAGAATCTGACTTTGGCTCTCTACTATTTTTATCCCAAGGCTAGCAGAGAATGATGGGTACTACATATCTGTTGAATGAATGTGGACTCTTCATATACTGTATGTCCCACCAGCACAAAAATGGGCATTTTTCCTTTTGTAAGCACTGAAGTGGTGAGATCTGTTTGGAAAACACAAGGCCTCTGACTGAAGACAATCTTTGACTTTTAACGGGAAAATACTGTCACTAAGACACTAATTAGAGGGTTGTGCCCTTCCCAGCAAATCCAAACTGTGCCTGTGCATAACAAGATATCAAAAAATACTGGCTTGTTTTATTTTATGGGGCACAGGATGAGAGAGATGAGGTGATTTGCTAATGATAAGTAGAGTTAGGAGCTGAATTAAGTCTACCTGAAACTGTACTAAATGAGAGAATTCCAACCAGACCTCTGCATATGTGAGACTCCCTGCACACCACTGTAGAGAGCTGATGAAGAAGCAAACTACTTTTACATGGAATATCCAAACACATCTTGAGTTATTACTTGAGTTCCTTTTATCTTCCACTGAGAAGAGAAATGGAGTGAACAATATCTTGAATATATTCAGATTTGGCATTTGAGAATCTGTTAGTTTAAGATGCTAGGAAATTAGAGAGAATCTTATAATTCTCAGTACTATTTAAGTATACCAATGTTTTATGGCTTTTCTGGTGTGTGTGCGCGCGTGCCTGTGTGTGTGTGTGTGTGTTTATGGTTTTTTGAGTCAGGATCTCACTATATAGTTTAGGCTGGTTTTGAACCCAGAGTGAGCCTCCTGCCTCAGCCTCCCAAGAGCTGGAATCACAGGTGTATGCAACCATGCCAGCTTATGCGAATGTTTTAATCTTTTATATGTTCAAATAACTTAATTAATTATTAATTTAAAATGTGTTATATTTACACAAAATGACTAAACCAGTGCTGATGAGGTCATGGTGGAGGTGGCCCTGGGAGGAATCATCCTTATTCTCATGAAGGAAATTTGTGAAGAGCAGTAGTAGATGCTAGAGGGGAGGCCTGGACCTGGCTGGCCGAGGGTTGCAGCAGCTGGTACCATAGCCTTTTTCTTTGAATGATGCACTGAGACCCAATCTTGTTCTTCGAGTTCTCCCAGGACAAGAGCCTTGGCACAGACCCATGTTCATTTGAACATTGGTCTAGGGGGAGCCATTAACACCTCATTTGTCATCTGGCACATCTATCCCAAAGGGGAGAGGACCTTAACATTGAAAATACCCTGTCCTGCAATCAAGAAAAGGCAGTTGGAATCACTTCCGTCCTTGTGTACTGACCTAACATCCCTCTTCCTTTTTATCTATTTTTTTTTTTTTTGTCTTTTTGAGACAGGGTCTCACTATGCAGTTGAGGCTGGCCTTGAGCTTACTTTTGTAGCCCAGGCTGGACTCGAACTTGCACTGATCCTCCTGCCTCAGCCTCGCGAGTGCTGGGATTACAGGCATGCGCCACCATGCCCGGCTATCTATGTTTTATTTACGATTGATTTTAAGAAAGGTCTGATTTTATTAAATGTACTGATGGGTTAGACACAAAAGAAGAGGCTATCTTTAATATTTTTTTAATGAATCAGAGGCCATTTTCAATCTTAATATATCTTCTACCATGAAGGGTAAAGTCAGCAAAAGATAACCTGGTTTCTATCTGAGTTTTTGAAAAAGAAACTCCCATCAGTTAGATGCAGGTGGGCCTGGACTCTCCCATAGCTATGAAAAGTTTCCTCTAGGTCTTCCTGTAGTATGGGCTTTAGCAGTTCTATTTTGAATTTTTAAAAAATTTATTTATTTGATACAAGGTCCCCCTTGCAGTTCAGACTCATAGAAATCCTTCTATCTCAGTCTCCCCAGCTCTTGGATTACAGGTATGCACCACCATACCTGTTTTCAGGGCTGGCACTGGGTGATAGAAGAGGTTCCTGAACTGACAAGGCATGTGGTACCAGGGATTGAACCTGGTTTCTTGTACTTTCAAAGCAGGAACTTACAGCACTGAGCTATCACACCAGCCCATAGTTTGAAAATTTGGACTGTTTCTATATTGTGTTATTTTACCCTTTTAAGCAGTGGACCTAATGGCTGTAGCTAGTGACTCCAGAACTATATTGAATAGAAGTGGCGATAGGGGGCATCCTTGTCTTGTACCAGATTGGAGAGTAAAAGACTTCAGTTTTTCCCTATTTAGAATTATGCTAGCTGTTGGATTGTTGTAGATGGCTTTTATCAGGTTGAGGTAGAGGCCCTCTATTCCAATTTTCTGTAGGACTTTGA
>PVJA010057302.1:0-10492 GCA_004027025.1 Myocastor coypus
CTGGTCCTACCAAAAAAAAAAAAAAAAAAAAAGAAAGTGTTAATGCTTAATTGTTTGATCAGTCTTATATACCTATATCTATTAATGCAAACTGATCTAATGATGAAAATATGTAATATAACCATTGTTAAATTTAAACAATAAAAATATTAAATCATGAAAAAAAAAGAAAATATGTAATACAAAAAAAAAAAAGAAAACAGAATGGCACTCACGCTGGTATATTTATGTAGTTATTTTACTATTTGTGTATTTAATGAATTAGGTAGTAGTGGTTATTTTTGAGATAGTTATTCCCTTTTGAAACAATTGGGATGCTTGTTGGAGACTACTCTATGCAGCACGTGCAGGGATGAAAGTGTTTATTTAAAGGACAGTGAGTGGTCAAGTGATTGAGGTTGCCTTCCAGTTGTGCCCTGCTGTTTCTGTGTCTTGCTTCTTTCACAGTGGATTAATGGACAGTCTCATGCTTATCTGTAAAGATCAGATTACATCTTATGTAGGAAAGATCTTGGATATTGTCCCTGCATAGTCTACTCAGGAAGAATAGATTCTATTCCAGACATGTCTGATGCAACTCGATTGAGGTTCCTCAAGTTTTACATGAAACCTATAAAAAGTAGGGTACCCGGAGACACAGGTTGAATGGAAATGTGCAGGCTGTGACCAAAATTGAGTGTTAGCTTTAGGCACAGGGTCATGGTTTAGGTTATGGTTAGGGTTCAAGTCAAGGTTAGGATA
Source organism: Myocastor coypus (assembly GCA_004027025.1). Lineage (NCBI taxonomy): Eukaryota > Metazoa > Chordata > Mammalia > Rodentia > Myocastoridae > Myocastor > Myocastor coypus. The sequence continues at coordinate 742 of PVJA010057302.1, forward strand.
AGGGTTAGTGTTAGGCTTATGGTTAGAGTTTAATGATTAGTGTGTTATGGATAGGTTTAGTGGTTTAGTGTTATGCTTAGTTTTAGGGTTATGTTTAGGGATAGGATTAGGGTTAGGGTTAGTGTTAGGGTTCCAGTTAGGGTTAGGGGTAAGGTTAGGGTTAGGGTTAGGTTTTAATGATTAGTGTGTTAGTGGTCGGGTTAGGGGTTTAGTGTTATGGTTAGTTTTAGGGATATGTTCAGGGATAGGGTTAGGGTTAGTGTTATGGTTAGGGCTCCAGTTGGGTTAGGGGTAGGGTTAGGTGTTTAGTGGTATGGTTAGGCTTAGGGTTAGGTTTAGGGATAAGTTCAAGGTTCATGTTATCTTTAGGTTTCAGAGTAGGCTTAGCATTAGAGTATACTGGTTAGTGTGTTAGGGTTAGGCTTAGAGTTAGGGCTTAATGATTAGTGTGTTAGGCATAGGGTTAAGTGTATAGCGTTATGATTATTTTTAGGGTTATGTTTAGGGATAGAGTCACAGTTCGGGTTAGGGGTAGGGTTACGAGTTAGGTGTAGCGTTAGGGTTAGGGTTAGGCTTAGGGCTAGGTTTAGGGGTTTAGTGCTATGGTTAGTGTTAGTGTTAGGTTTAGGAATAGGGTTACGTTTTGGGTTATTGTTAGGGTTCAAATTAAGGTTAGGGTTAGGATTAGGCTTAGCGTTAAAGTGTAAGGGTTAGTGTGTTAGGGTTAGGAGTTTAGTGTTATGGTTAGGTTTAGGGTTAGACTTAGGGATACGGTGACTGTTCGGGTTATGGTTAGTGTTTGAGTTAGGGTTAGGGCTAATGCTAGTGTTAGGCTTAGGGTCAAGGTTTAGTGATTAGTTTGTTAGGGGTAGGGGCTTGGTGTTATGATTACTTTTAGGGTTATGTTCAGTGATAGGGTTACGGTTAGTGTTAGGGTTAGGGTTCCAGTTCGGGTTAAGGGTAGCTTTAGGGTTTCAGTGTTATGGGTAGGCTTAGGGTTAGGTTTAGGTGTAGGTTCAAGGGTCGATTTATGGTTAGCATTCAAGTTAGTGTTAGGGTTAAGGTTAGGTTTAGGCTTAGCATTAGAGTGTAAGGGTTTGTGTATTAGGGTTTGCATTAGGCTTAGCGTTAGGGTTTAGTGAGTAGTGTGTTAGGGGTAGTGTTATGGTGTTAGTGTTATGGTTAGTTTTAAGATTATGTTTAGGGATAAGGCCTCAGTTCGGGTTTGAGTTTACGGTTCAACTTGGGTTATGGTTAGGGTTAGGATTAGGCTTAGGGTTAGTTCGTAAGTGTTAGTCGGTCAGGGCCAGGTTTAGGGGTTTAGTGTTATGGTTATGGTTAGGGATAGCATTAGGTTGATGTTTCAGGTTATGGTTAGGGTTTGAGTTAGGGTTAGGCTTAGGGTTAGGGTTTAATGATTAGTGCATTAGGGGTAGGGTTAGAGGTTTAGTGTCTTGGTTAGTTTTAGGATGATGATCAGGGATAGGGCTAGGTTTACTGTTAGGGGTAGGGTTCCTGTTAGGGTTGGTGGTAGGTTTAGGGGTTTAGTGTTATGGTTAGGTTTAGTGTTAGGTTCGGTTATAGATTGAAGGTTCGGATTATGGTTAGGGTTAGGGTATAATGATTAGTGTTTTAGGGATGGGGTTAGGGGTTTAGTGTTATGGTTAGTTTTAGGGTTATGTTTAGGAGTAGGGTCACGATTCAGGTTATGGTTAGTGTTGGAGTTAGGTTTAGGTTTAGGGTTAGGGTTAACTTTAGGCTTAGGGTTAGTTGGTTATGGCTAGATTTAGGGGTTTGGTGTAATGGTTAAGGTTAGTGTTAGGTTTAGAGAAAGGATTATGGTTCGGGTTTTTGTTAGGGCTCGAGTTAGGGTTAGGGTTAAGCTTAGCGTTATAGTGTAAGGGTTAGTTTGTTAGGGTTAGGGATTCAGTGTTATGGTTAGCTTTAGTGGTAGGTTTAGGCATAGGGCCACAGTTCAGGTTATGGTTAGTGTTCGAGTCAAGGTTAGTATTAGGATTAGTGTTAGGCTTATGGTTAGAGTTAAATGATTAGTGTGTTATGGATAGGTTTAGTGGTTTAGTGTTATGCTTAGTTTTAGGGTTGTGTTTAGGGATAGGGTTAGGGTTAGGGTTGGGATTAATGTTCCGGTTAGGGGAATGGATAGGGGTTTAGTGTTATGGGTAGCCTTAGGGTCAAGTTAAGAGATAGGTTCAAGGTTCAGGTTATGGTTTTTGAGTTAGGGTTAGGGCTGGGTTTATGGTTACGGTTAGCCTTAGCATTAGAGTGTAAGGGATAGTGTGTTAGGGTTAGCGTTAATATTAGGCTTAGGGTTAGGGTTTAATGATTGTGTTAGGGGAAGAGTTAGGGGTTTAGTGCTATGGTTAGTTTTAGGGTTATATTTAGGGATAGGGTCACAGTTAAGGTTAGGGTTACTGTTCGAGTTAGGTTTAGGGTTACGATTAGGGTTAGCCTTAGGGTTAGTGCATCACAGATAGTCAGTTAGGGCTAGGTTGAGGGGTTTAGTCATATGCTTAGTGTTAGTGTTAGGTTTAGTGTAGGTTCACCTTTCGGGTGATGGTTAGGTTTCTAGTTAGGGTTAGGGTTAGGGTTAGACTTAGGCTTAGCATTAGAGTGTACGGGTTAGTGTGTTAAGCTTAGGTTTAGAGGTTTAGTGTTATGGTTACTTTTAGGATTATGTTCAGTGATAAGGTTAGGGTTAGTGTTAGGGATAGGGTTCCAGCTTAGGTTAGCGGTAGCTTTAGGGGTTTAGTGTTATGGGTATGCTTAGGGTAAGGTTTAGGGATAGGTTATGGTTAGTTTTAGGGTTATGTTCAGGAATAGGGTTAGGGTAGGTGTTGGGATTAATGTTCCAGTTAGAGTTAGGGGAATGCTTAGGGGTTTAGTGTTATGGTTAGACGTATGGTTAGGTTTAGGGATAAGTTTAATTTCGTGTTAAGGTTAGTGTTCGAGTTAGTGTTAGGGTTAGTGTTAGGCTTAGGCTTAGGGTTAGATTGTAAGGGTTAATGTGTTAGGGTTATAGTAAGGCTTATGGTTAGGGGTTTAGTGTTACTGTTAGTTTTAGGGTTATGTTTAGGGATGGGATCACAGTTCAGGTTAGGGTTACTGTTCGAGTTAGGTTTAGGTTTAGGGTTAGTTTTAGGCTTAGGATTAGTGTGTAAAGGGTAGTCAGTTAGGGCTAGGTTGAGGGTGTTAGTGGTATGGTTAGAGTTAGTGTTAGGTTTAAGGATAAGGTCACGTATCCGGTGATGGTTAGGGTTCTAGTTAGGGTTACGGTTAGGATTAACTGTAAGGGCTAATGTGTTAGGGTTAGCGTTAGGGGTTTAGTGTTACGGTTTTAGGTTTATGTTCTGGGATTGGATTAGTGTTAGGGTTAGTGTTAGTGTTCTAGATAAGGTTAGGGTTAGTGTTAGGCTTAGGTTAAGTGTTAAATGGTAATGTTTAGTGTGTTAGGGTTAGCGTCAGGTGCTTATTTTTTATAGTGAGTTTTAGGGTTATGTTCAGGGATAAGTTTAGGGTTAGTGTAAGGGTTGGGGTTGTAGTTAGGGTTAGAGTTAGAGTTAGGGTTAGGGTTAAGCTTAGGTTTAGTATTAGAGTGTAATGTCTAGTGTGTTAGACATAGCGTTAAGGGTTTAGTGTTATGGTTAGTTTTGGAGTTATGGTCAGGGATAGCTTTATGGTTAGTGTTAAGTTTAGGGTTCCAGTTAGGTTTAGGGTTAGGGTTAGTTTAGTTTTAGCGTTAGAGTGTAAGGGTTAGTGGGTTAGAGTTAGCGTTTGGCTTTTAGTGTTATGGTTAGTTCTAGGTTTTTGTTCTGGGACTGAGTTAGGGTTAGTGTTAGGGTTAAGTGTTCTAGTTAAGGTTAGGGTTAGTGTTAGTGTTAGGTTAAGCATTAAAGTGTAGGTTTAAAGTGTAGCTTAGGTTTAGCATTAGAGTGTAAGGTTTAGTTTGTTAGGCTTATCCTTAGGGGTTTAGTGTGTTAGGCTTAGTGTTAGGGGATTAGTGTTATGGTTAATTTTACGGTTATGTTCAGGGATAGGTTTAGGGTTAGTGTAAGGACTGGGTTTCTAGTTAGGGTTACAGTTAGGGTTAGGATGAGATTTAGCTTTAGAGTATAATATTTAGTGTGTTAGACTTAGTGTTAGGGGTTTAGTGTTATGGTTATTTTTAGGGTTATGTGCAGGGATACAGTTAGTGTTAGTGATACATTTAGTGTTCTTGTTAGGGTTAAGGTTAGGCTTAGGTTTAGCATTAGAGTGAAAGGTTTAGTGTGTCAGTTTTAGTGTTAGGGGTTTAGTGTTATGGTTAGTGTTAGGGTTATTTTCAGGGATAGTTTTAGGGTTAGTGTTAAGTTTAGGGTTCTAGTTAGGGTTAGGGTTTGGGTGAGGCTTAGGTTTAGCATTAGAGTGTAAGGTTTAGTTTGTTAGGCTTATCCTTAGGGGTTTAGTGTTATGGTTAGTTTTAGGGTTATGTTCAGAGATAGCTTTAGGGCTAGTGTTAAGATTAGGGTTCTAGTTAAGGTTAGGGTTAGGGTTAGGTTTAGCATTAGAGCGTAAGGGTTAATATGTTAGGTTTAGAGTTAGGGGCTTAGTGTTATGGTCAGTTTTAGGTGTATTTTCTGGGATAGCGTTAGCGTTACTGTTAGGATTAGGGTTCTATTTATGGTAGGGTTAGTGACAGGTTTAGGTTAAGCGTTAGAACTTAAAGTTTCATGTTTAGGGTTATCGATAGGGATTTAGTGTTATGGTTAATTTTAGGGTTATGTGCAGGGATACAGTTAGCATTAGTGATAGGTTTAGTGTTCCAGTTAGAGTTAGTGTGAGGCTTACATTTAGCAGTAGAGTGTACAGTTTATTGTGTTAGGCTTAGCGTTCATGGTTTAGTGTTATAGTTCGTATTAAGTTATGTTCAGAAATTGCTTTAGAGTTAAGGTTCTAGTTAGGTTTAGGTTTAGGCTTAGATTTAGCGTTAGAGTGTAAGGGTTAGTGGGTTAGAGTTAGCGTTAGGCATTTAGTGTTATGGTTAGTTTTAGGTTTATGTTCTGGGATAGGGTTAGGATTAGTGTTAGGGTTAGTTTTCTAGTTAAGGTTAGGGTTAGTGTTAGGCTTAGGTTAAGTGTTAAAGTGTAAGGTTTACTGTGTTAGGCTTTGCGTTAGAGGCTTAGTGTTATGGTTAGTTTTGGGGTTATGTTCAGTGATAGGTTTAGGTTTAGTGTAAGGGTCAGTGTTCTCGCTAGGGTTAGGGTTAGGGTTAAGCTTATGTTTAGTGTTAGCGTGTAATGTTTAGTGTGTTAGACTTAGTGTTAGGGGTTTAGTGTTACGGTTAGTTTTAGGATTATGTGCAAGGATACGGTTAGCATTAGTGATAGGTTTAGTGCTCCAGTTAGGTTTAGGGTGAGGCTTAGGTTTAGCATTAGAGTGTAAGGTTCAGTGTGTTATGCTTAGCGTTAGGGGTTTAGTGTTATGGTTAGTTTTACAGTTATTTTCAGGGACAGCTTTAGGGTTAGTGTTAAGTTTAGGGTTCTTGTTATGGTTAGTGTTAGGGTTAGGCTGATGTTTAGCATTAGAGTGTAAGGGTTAGTGTGTTAGGCTTAGCCTTAGGGGTGTAGTGTTATCATTAGTTTTAGGGTTACATTGAGGAATAGGGTTACAATTAGGGTTAGTGTTAGTGTTAGGGTTCTAGTTAGAGTTAAGATTAGGGTTAGGGTTATGATTAGGGTTAGGTTTAGCGTTAAGGTGAAAGGCTTAATGTGTCAGGGTTAGCGTTAGGGGGTTAGTGTTATGGATAGTTTTAGGTTTATTTTCTGGGATAGCAGTATAATTAGTATTAGGTTTAGGGTTCTAGTTAGGGTTAGGGTTAATGTTAGGCTTAGGTTAAGCATTAAAGTGCAAAGTGTATTGTGTTAGGCTTAGTGTTAGGGGTTTAGTGTTATGGTTAGTTTTAGGGTTATGTGCAGGGATAGGTTTAGGATTACTGTAAGGGTTGGGGTTCTAGTTAGGGTTAGGGTTAGGCTTAGGTTTAGCGTTAGAGTGTAGGTTTGGTGTGTTAGACTTAGCTTTAGCGGTTTAGTGTTATCGTTAGTTTTAGGGTTATGTTCAGGGATCTTTAGTGTTAGTGTTAAGGTTAGTGTTCTAGTTAGGGTTAGGGTTAGTGATAGGCTTAGGTTTAGCATTAGAGTGTAAGGTTTAGTGTGTTAGGCTTAGTGTTAGGGGTTTAGTGTTTTGGTTATTTTTAAGATTATGTTCAGGGATAGCTTTAGGGTTAGTGTTAAGGTTAGTGTTTTAGTTAGGGTTAGGATTAGGGTGAGGCTTAGGATTAGCATTAGAGTGTAAGGTTTAGTGTGTTAGGCTTAGCTTTAGGGGTTTAGTGTTATGGTTAGTTTCAAGGTTGTGTTCACGGATAGCTTTAGGGTTAGTGTTAAGTTTAGGGTTCTGTTCAGGGTTAGGTTTAGGGTTAGGCTTTTGTTTAGCATTAGAGTGTTAGGGTTAGTGTGTTAGGCTTATCGTTAGGGGTTTAGTGTTATCATTAGTATAAGGGTTATGTTGAGGAATAGGGTTAGGGTTAGGGTTAGTGTTAGTGTTCTAGTTAGAGTGAAGATTAGGGTTAGGGTTATGGATAGGCTGAGGTTTAGCATTAGAGTGTAAGGGTTCATGAGTTAGAGTTACCCTTAGGGGTTTAGTGTTATGGTTAGTTTTAGGTTTATGTTCTGGGATAGGGTTACTGTTAAAGTTAGGGTTAGTGTTCTAGTTAGGGTTAGGATTAGTGTTAGGCTTAGGTGAAGCATTAAAGTGTAAGGTTTGCTGTGTTAGGTGTAGTGTTATGGGTTTAGGGCAATGATTAGGATTCTGGTTCAGGTGGTAGAGATAGCATCTGAGCATTAGGGCTGGTGGGTTAGGGCTAGGGTTAGAGTTAGTGTTCCTGTTAGGGTTAGAGTGTTAGGCTTGGGGAGTTTGGGTGTGGCTTAGGGTGTAGGAGTTATACTTAGGTTTAGGAAAAGGGTTTGGGTTCAATATGGTCATGGGTTTGGATTTAAATGTAGGGTTTGGGTTCATGTTAGGCTGCAGGTTAGGGTTAGGGTTTGAATTAGAGTCCCTCTTAATGTTAGTGGATTAGTGTTCATCAGTTGGGGTTAGGGTTAGGTTGTTAGGTATATGGTGAGCACTCACGTTCCTGTTGTAGTTTTGGTGTGTTAAGGATTAGGGTGAGTGTGTTAGTATTAGTGTTAGGGTTACGGTCAGTTTTAAGGTTTGGTTTCAGATTTCAATTCTCATTTGCATTCGAGTGTTAGGAATATTGGGTCAGGTTTACTGTTGGTGTTTGCTTTGCATTCGGGTTGGGGCCTTAGAGTTAGTGTGTTAGCATGTACACTAGGTTTACTGTGATAGGGTTAAGGTTTCTCTTGGTTTCCAGATAGGGTTAGGGAGTTAGGGTGGGGGTGTAAGCGTTACTCTTAAGGTGTAAGTTTTAGATTTAGGTTTAGGTTTAGGTTTAGTTTTGGGTTCGGGAAAGTGTTGTGGATGGGTTTAAGGTTCGAGTTTGGTTTTATGTTAGACTTTGGCTTAGGATTAGGGTTTGTGTTAGGTTTTGTGTTAATATGAGTGGGTTAGTGTTAGTGTGTTGGGCTTAGTGCGAGGGGTTTAGAGCAATGGTTATGGTTCTTTTTTGGGTTGTAGAGATAGCATCTTAGCATTAGGGTTGGTGTGTTCAGATTAGGGTTAGAGTTAGTGTTCCTGTTAGGGTTACAGACTTATACTTGGGCAGTTTGGTTGTGGCTTAGAATGTAGGGTTTACACTTAGATTTAGGAATACGGTTTGGGTTCAGTATGGTGCTGGGTTGGGGTTTAGATGTAGGATTTGGGTTCATGTTAGGCTTCAGGTTAGCGTTAGGGTTTGAGATATGTTTGTCTTAAGGTTAGTGAATTAGCATCACTGTGTTGGGCTTAAGGTTAGTTTGTTAGGGTTATGGTTAGGTCTCACGTTACTGTTGTAGTTTTGGCATTTCGAGGAGTAGGGTTAGTGTGTTAGGGTTACTGTTAGGGTTACGGTCAGTTTTAGGGTTTTGGTTCAGATTCGGTCTCTCAGTTCGATTGTGCGTAATATGAGTTCAAGTTACTGTTTGTGTTTGCATTTGTATTTGGGTTGGGGCCTTAGACTTAGGGTGTCAGCATGTAGAGTGTGTTTACTGTATTAGGGTGAAGGTTTCTCTTAGGTTTTGAGATAGGATTAAGGAGTAAGCGTTTGGGAGTATTATTGTTCAAATGTTAAATTTAGGTTTAGGTTTAGGCTTTGGGTTCAAGCTGGTGTTGGGGATAGGTTTAGGGTCCGAGTTGGGGTTCATGTTAGACTTGGGGTTAGGATCAGGGTTTGTGTGAGGTTTTGTGGTAAGATGAGTGTGTTACTGTTAGTGTGTTGGGCTTAGAGTTATGGTTTTAGGGCAATGGTTAGTATTCTGGTTCGGGTTGGAAGAATAGCATGGTATCATTAGGGTTGGTGTGTTAGGGGTAGGTTTTGTGGTATTTTTTGGGTTAGGGTTAGAGTGTTAGGCTTGTGGTTTCAGTGTTTGGTTTAGCGTATAGGGGTTTTATGTAGGTTTAGACATAGGGTTTGTCTTCAGGATGGTGTTGGGTTTGGGGTTAGATGTAGGATTTGTATTCATGCTAGGCTTCTGGTTAAGGTTAGGGTTTGGATTAGTGTTCGTCCTAATGTTAGTCAATTAGTATCCTTGTGTTGGGGTTAGGGTAAGGTTGTTAGGGATATGGTGAGCACTCATGTTCCTGTCGTAGTTTTCGTGTGTTAAGGCTTAGGGTGAGTGTGTTAGTGTTAGTCTTAGGGCTATAGTCACTTTTAGGGTTTGGGTTCAGATGCCGGTTGTCCTATGCGTTCGAGTATTAGGATTATCGGGTCAGGTTTACAGTTGGTGTTTGCGTTTGCATTCGGGTTGTGGACATATTGTGTCAGCATATATGCTAGGTTTATTGTGTCAGGTTTCAGCTTTCAATTAAATTTCAACATAGGGTTAGGGCCTTAGGGTTGGAGTGTAAGCGTTACTATTAAGGTGTTAGTATAAGTTTTAGTTTTAGGTTTAGGTTTAGGTTTAGGTTGACTTTTGGGTCCGGGTGGGTGTTGGGGATCGGTTTAGGATTCGAGTTTGGTTTCATGTTAGACTTTGGGTTAGGACTAGGGTTTCTGTTAGGTATTCTGTTAAGATGAGTGGGTTAGTGTTAGTGTGTTGGGCTTAGTGCTAGAGGTTTAGCGCAATGGGTATGATTCTTTTTCGGGTTTTAGAGATAGCATCTTAGCGTTAGGTTTGGTGTGCTGGGGTTAGGGTTAGAGTTAGTGTGCCTGTTAGGGTTAGAGACTTAGGCTTGGGTAGTTTGTGTGTGGCTTAGGATGTAGGGGTCACACTTAGCTTTAGGAATATTGTTTGAATTCAATATCTTGTTGGGTTGGGGTTTCGATATAGGATTTGTGTGCATGTTAGGATTCAGGTTAGGGTTAGGGTTCAGGTTAGTGTTTGTTTTACGGTTAGTCGATTAGTGTCATTGTGTTAGGATTAAGGTTAGGTTGTTAGGGCTATGGTTAGGTCTCATGTTACTGCTGTTGTTCAGGTGTTTAAGGAGTAGGGTTAGTGTGTTAGGGTTACTGTTAGGTTTACGCTCATTTTTACGGTTGGGCTTCAGATTCGGTTTCTCCTTTCAGTTCGATTGTGAGGACTATGGGGTCAGCTTACTGTTT
>PVJA010057303.1:0-10498 GCA_004027025.1 Myocastor coypus
TTTTTTTTTTTTTTTTTTTTTTGTCTTTTTTTTTTTGTCTTTTTGAGACAGAGTCTTGCTGTACAGTTCAGGCTGGCCTTGAGCTCAGTTTTGTAGCCCAGGCTGGTCTTGAACTCTCACCAATCCTCCTGCTTCAGCCTCCCAAGTGCTGGGATTACAGGCGTGCGCCACCATACCTGGCACCCAGGCTGATATTGATACAGGAAGAAAAAAACTGATCTGGGGTGGATGGCCTCCAGTAGGGAACCTCCAAATGATACAGGGAAAACCAATCCCCAACCTGAAAAGTACCTGGGACGAGTTCATGTTCTCTAAAACCAAAGAATGAATTTTAGGAACAAACGGAGGTAATGAGCAGAACATATTTATTGAGAGAAAGAAAGCTCCTGTCCGAGAGAGGGACAGGAGGAAGGTCCCAAGTGGGTGTCCCCTGGAAACTGTCTCTTCCAGGGACTTTTATAGAGAAGACACGGGAACTAGCTTACGTGCGTATGACATGGCTAAAGGCTATGGCCAGCCAATGAGATTACAAGCACCATTGCTCTGGTAAAATTGATTAACATCAGGATCCAATGGGAAGGCAAGTCACGTAGCCAGCAGGCAAGAATGCCACCTATTGAACTTGGGCTCCTGACTCTTTCCAGGATCTTTCAAGGTGACTGATATCTACTTAGAGTATCAATTCCTGATGCCCATCCCTAGGGAAGTATGTAGTTGCTTCTGTTTACTCTTGTCTTGAGATCTGGCCCATGGTGGAGGAGTGTCTGTCTCTAGTAGCAAAGTCACCTTGCCTTCCCTGTTGTCCTTGAGGGCCTGGCCCTGTCTGACTGCCTATAATATTTCTATCTACTTCAGCTGCCTACAACAATATCAGACTTGCAATGATCCAACTGCTTCAGCCTCCCAAGTGCTAAGGTTATAGGCATATGCCAACATGTCCAGCTCCTGGCCCTGTAAAGTCTTTGAGCTATGTCTTTTTGTAAAGACATAGTCATGAACAGTGCTTTCTTTTTTTCTTTTTTTTTTTATGGCCAGCTCAGCCTGCCCTGGGGGTGGGGCTGGCACAGCATGTAGTGCCAGGGATCAAACCACAGTCTCTGCAGTTGCCTAAGCTTTCCTAAGCAGGTGCTTTAGACTGCTGAACCGTCTTGCTGGCCCTAATAGTGGTTTCTAATATATTATTTTTCAGCTATTTTTATTACTTTCTCACCCCAAAGATACTAAGAAATATATCTCTCACAAAGCTACACTTATAGTTATCTTAATTACTAAAATACTTCTTATCTGATGCTCAGACTTTTTAATAGCATAAGACAGGCAGACACAAAATGAATTAATATAATCCCAGTTAAAAGCAAAAATTATTTTTTCTCTGTTTGCCTCTTCAGCTTTTTTCCAGATTTAAAAATAAATAAACAAACTAGTCCCATGCTGTAGGCTTTGTCAGATGTTGGAACTGGCCACAAGCCTCCGGCATAACAGTTGTCACAGGGCCAAGGGGCAGGACTGCAATCTAAAGTGAAAAACACTGGGCATGGTGGTGCATGCCTATAGTGCCAGCACTAAGGAGGCTGAGACAGGAGGATTGCAGTGAGTCTGAGTCCACCCTGGCCCACCCTGGGCCACATAGTGATATCAAGACAAACTGAACTATATAGTGAGATCCTGTCTCATTAAACAAAGTAAAATGATTACCTACTAGTTGTGATACTTGACTACCTGCAAGGTTGGGAGTCAGGATATAGCTGAATCACCCTTGCTCTGCCCTACAACTCCTGTTTCCACCCACAAGGTATGTGAAGCTCAGGCTGAGATTTAACATTTGTATATCTAGCCCTGGAGGACCCTGGGAATGACAAGCAGGACTGCCACATGCATTGTACAGATAGCCCTGTGAAACACTATTCATTGAGGGGGCTGGGGAGATAGCTTTGCAACACAAGTGCCTACTTGGCAAATGCAAGGTTGTGAGTTCAAACCCCGGTCCTGAAAAAAAAAAAAAAAAGAAAGAAACACTATTCATTGAAGTCACACTACTCAAAGCATTCTTGTAACTCTAACACTAACCCTAGCCCTAACCCCAAACCCGACCTTATCCCTAACCTAACCCTAAACCTAATACTACCTTTGTGGAAAACTAGCCTTAGCCCTATCACTAGCCACAGCCCTAACACTAGCCTGAAAATAAACCCTAGCCCTAGTTGACTCCTAAGGAAAAGCCTAAGCCTAGCCCTAACTCCAACTGTTGCCATAGCACTAGCCCTAGCGATAACCTTAAAACCCAACTCTAACCTTTAACAAATGATAGAACTAGCCCTAGCCCTAGATTTAGCTCTAGCTCTAAAACTCATCATAAATCATAACCTTAACCCAAAGCCTGTACCTAGCACTAGCCCCAGCCTTAGCCATAACCCAAACCCTTCTTTTAACCCTATATCTATTATTTTTTTAACCCTATATCTAGAAAGCTGAAGGCTTAGCCTAGAGCTAAAACTAGCCCTTACCCAACTGTTACGGTTTATGTCTAATTATCCCCTCAACGCCTCATGCAATCATGGGGCAGACTTCTAGAGTTTGAGATTAACTCATGATCCATTGTGATTATGGATGTGAGTGCTGCTAGGATTATGGGTGTGAATACTACTCCCAGCCTGGGGCAGCTAGCCTGCACGCAATGTAAGGCAGACAGACTTCCTCTCTGTAGCTGTTGTTGCTGCTGCTCCTCCATTTTGCTCTCTCTTCTTTGACGTCACCATGAAAGGTTGCCCTTGTCATGTGCCAATCTTTCTTGGAGCCACCCGAGTATGAACTGAAACCTCCAATACCTGTGAGGTAAAGAAACCTTTCCTTCCTTTATTTTGGGTGTTAGTTATTTGTTCCAAAATGAGAGAAAGAATAATTGAGACACCAACCATAACCATAACCTTAGATTCAACTCTAAATCTAATATAGCTTTGGTCCTAAAACAAATTTAGTCTGAACTTAGCAAAACCATAGCCGTAATGATACCAGGAAAAATGATCTCCCAGCCGGGCATAATCCCAGCACTCGGGAGGCTGAGGCAGGAGGATAGGTACGAGTTCGAGATCAGCCTGGGCTACAAAAGTGAGCTCAAGGCCAGCCTCAACTGCATAGCAAGACCCTGTCTCAAAAAGACCAAAAAAAAAAAGATCTCCCAACCTGAAAGGTACCTGTGATGAGTTGGTGTTCTCTAAAATCAAGGAGTGAATTTTAGGAACAAACAGAAGTCAAGATCAGAATATTTATTGAGAGAAAGAAAGCTTCTGAGAGAAGGGACAGAAGGGAGGCCTGAGCACGTTACTCCAGGAGGCTGCCTTTTCCAGGGGTTTTATAGAGCAAAATCATGTGATAAGGTAGGCCAGAGGTGGGGCTATGGTCAACCAATGAGATTACAAGAACCATTGCTCAGGTAAAATTGATTAAAATTGGGATCCAATAGGAAAGTAAGTCATGTAGCAAGCGGGCAAGAATACCGCCTGTTGGGTTTAGGCTCGTGACTCTTTCAGGCTCTTTCAAGGTGATTGGTACTTATTTAGCAAAGCAATCCCTGGTGCCCACCCTTAAGGAAGTATGTGGCTGCTTTTGTTTAGTTTTGTCTTGAGATCTGGCCTACAGTGGAGGAGTGTTTGTCTATAGTTGCAAAATCGCCTTGTCTTCCGTGTTGTCCTTGAGGGCCTGGCCCTGTCTAACTGCCTATAATATTTCTATCCAATTCAGCTGCCTACAACAGTAACCTCAAATTCATCATAGAATTAACCCTAGCCATAGACATCTCTCTAGTTGTAGTACTAGGGATGCAAACATGGGGTCAGGGGTCATTAGGGCTTGTATCTAGATGCTCCTGCAGGGGCCCACAAGATAGTTCAGCGGTCTAAAGTGCCGGCTTAGGCAACCTCAGGGACCGCAGATTGATCCTGGGCACCACATGCTATGCCAGCCCCCATCCCCCGGGGCAGACTGAGCCAGTCATAAAATAAATAAAGTTTAATAAAAAAATAAAATAGATGCTCCTGCAAAACCTCCTGTACTCATATGCAGAGGTTTTCAGAGAAGGCTGGATCTAGGATAGTGATGGCAAACCTATGTCATGTGTGTTGCTGCTCTTTTAAAATAGGTCTTGGCTGACCAGAGAGCTTAGGCAAATGCAAGGGTCAGGGGTTCGATCCTGAGGTGAGGTGTGCTGTGCAGGCCCTCTCCTTGGGGCTCTCTGAGGATGGGCATGGTGCCATGTGCCTGTAATCTCAGTTTTTGGGAGGTTGAAAACAGGAGAACCACTGGGAGTCCAAGACCTTGTAGCACCTATATTAAATACATTAAAAAATAAACTAGAGGGGCTGGGGAGATAGCTCCGAGGCACAAGTGCCTGCTGGGCAAGTGCAAGGTCATGAGTTCGAACCCCGGTCCCCCCCCCCAAAAAAAAATAAACTAGAAGGTCCTAACTTGCACTGATTCTCCTACCTCAGCCTCCCAAATGCTGGGATTACAGGGTGTGCCACCACGCCCAGCTTTGAGCTGTTTTTTTTTTTTTTTTAATTTAATTAATTAATTTATTAAACCTTATTTATTTATTTATTTGTATTATGACCAGCTCAGCCTACCCTGGGGGTTGGGCTGGCGCATCATATGGCGCAGGGGATCAAACAGCTGTCCCTGTGGTTACCTAAACTTTCTGAGGCAGGCACTTTAGACTGCTGAGCCATCTCACCAGTCCATTATTTTTCTTTCTTTCTTTTTTTTTTTATCTTTTTGAGACAGGGTCTCACTATGCAGTTCAGGCTGGCCTTGAGCTCACTTTTGTAGCCCAGGCTGTTCTTGAACTCGCACTGATCCTCCTGCCTCAGCCTCCCGAGTGCTGGGATTACAGGTGCGTGCCACCACGCCCAGCTCTGCTTTTTTTTTTTTTTTTTTTTTTTTTTTTTCTCTTAAACTAAAAAAAAAACCCCTTCATCCTAGCTCTCGGGAGGCTGAGGCAGGAGGATCCGTGTGACTTCGAGACCAGCCTGGGCTACAAAAGTGAGTGTAAGGCCAGCCTGAACTGCATAGCAAGATCCTGTCTCAAAAAGACCAAACAAAACAAAACAAAGAAACAGAAAACCTCAGTGTTCAGGTTTAATCACAGTGTGGCTACTTTGCAAAAAAGAAAAGCACAGTGGGCTATATTTTGGGGACTTTTTTCTGAAAGATTTACCATCACTGATCTAGGTTGTGTGACACTGGGATTAAGTGTGTGTGTGGCACTGGATTAGTGCATTAATTAGGTTTATCAATGGTGTGCACAGTGGGAAGGCCTAACCAGATGTTTGTAGCCTGAGTGGAATAAAAGGCAAAGGGGAGCTCACTGCTGCAGCTGTTGCTTGCTGCTGCGGCTGTTGCTTGCTGCCTCTTACCTGCCACATCATGAACTGTTTCTCCTCTGTGATGCCCTGACGTCACAGCCTGCCTGAGGGTCAGCTGACTATACTCTGAAGCCTTTACAAACTGTGAGCTGATATAAATTGCTTCTAACTTGTGGGAGCTGGGTGTTTTGACTCAGCAACAATACAAGAGGTGCAGGTGGCTGGAAGGGGAAGAGTATTGAGGGTAGCATCCTGCCTGGAACCCTTAGCCTAGGGACTGCTGCACCAGTGAGAGACATTCGCTTGATTTCAGCCATGGGATTGGGGCCACCAGCAGAATCAGGGTGCTGTTTAGAAAGAAATACACAGGGCGTGATTTAACTTCCTGTAAGAATCACCCAGGGCCCAACTCTTCTAATTGAAGTTGTTTCTCAAAAATACAAAACAGTGGGGCTGGTGAGATGGCTCAGCAGTCTAAAGTGCCCGCCTGCTTGGGAAAGTTTAGGCAACCACAGGGACTATGGTTCAATCCCTGGCACCACATACTGTGTCAGCCCCACCTCCAGGGCAGGCTGAGCCGGCCACAACATAAATAAATAAATACATAAATACATAAACAAATAAATAAATAAATAAAGTTTTAAAAATATTCTTAAAAATGTGAAATAGTTATCGCTAATATATTGTACTCACTAAAGCACGAGCAGCAGTAAGGATATTCAGCAGAGATAACTTTGTTTCATTAAGCTTTTATGTACACTTTTACAAAACATTGGGTTTGAATGTGGTACTTTCACACATACATGTCGCATATGTGGATCAGATGTAATGCCATGGTTACCTTCCCTTTTACTGCCACCTCATCCTTATTCCCATCCTCTTGTCTAATAACCGTCTCCCCTCTGCTTTTATGAACACTGCTACATTTAAATGAACCCATAATACATTTCCTGAAGTAGAAAGAAAAAGGTAATATGCTATGAGAAATAAAACATATAATAAAAGAAGTCAAAACACCCCATTGTTCATAGCAGTAAATTTCAGTGTGAGATAAAAGGAAACTGTTGAGAGGTATAATAAAAGATGAAAGAGGGGCTGAGGAGATAGCTCCAAGGCACAAGTGCCTGCTGGGCAAGTGCAAGGTTGTGAGTTTGAACCCCGGTCCTGAAAAAAAAAAAAAAAAAGATGAAAGAAAGGTTAACAAGCATAGACCTGGAAAATGGGAATCAAGGAGCCTCTGACCTGTGTACAGTCCTCAGTTGTCTGAACTCCTATATACATGTGAACACATTCTTGTCATGCCAAATACTTTAAAAAAAAAAAAAAAGTGGGGTCAAGCCATGGTGAGTCTTAAGTGACCTGATTACTTACATTATTATTATTTTTTTTTTTTTTGTATTTAGGACAGAGTCTACAGGGTCTCACTACACAGATCGAACTTGTACTGATTTGCCTGTGTTCACTGATTTGCCCATACCCAGTCTCAATCAAGGTCTCAGTGTGCCCCAGGGGCAAGGCCAGCACAGCGTGCCAGGATCACCACCCTCTGCCTAAGCAGGCACTTTAGTCCACTGAACTGTCTGGCTGGCCCCGACTTAATTTTTTTTTTTTTTTTTTTTTTTTTTTTTTTTTTTTTTTTTTTTTTTTTTTTTTTTTTTTTTTGGTCTTTTTGAGACAGGGTCTCACTGTGCAGTTCAGGCTGGCCTTGAGCTCACTTCTGAAGTTCAAGCTGCTCTCAAACTCACATCGATCCTCCTGTCTCAGCCTCCCAAGTGCTGGGATTATAGGCATTCGCCACCACGCCCAGCTAACATTATTCTTTAATGTAAAGGTGGACTCTGCGAGCTACCAATGTTTTCCTCTGCTTCCTAGGCTTCTAGTTGCCAAGTCACTGACAGAACAACAATTGCATATGTGAAGAGAAGCCAGATAGAACAGAAAGGGTGTGTGTGTGTGGAAATCGGCAGCTCCCACAGACATCTCGGTGCAGGAGGGTGGTCTCTCAGATCACCCTGTTCCTGATTTGTTCCCAGTCCTTGCAGTGGAGGTCACAGGTTCATCCAGGATCTTCCTAAGCCTCCCTGGGACACCAGCTTGCACTTGAGACCCGGTGGTCATCCCCTAACTGGAAGAACAAGGACCTGTAGTGCTGTACCAGTGCTGAGAAAAACGTCCTGCCTGGTTCAATATAGAGATAAGGACAAAGTATCTTTTAGTAGAGAACCATAGAGCCCAAGGACACCTGCAGGGAGTTCTGGTTGTCCCCTCCCCTGCTTGGAATGTTTTCAATTTCCCCAAAGCAGTTACGCAATTTCCTGTTCTTGAACACTGAATGAAAGGAACATCCTTCTGAGGATCGAGGCTCACTTCGAGAGGGACAAGTCTCGGTGAGTCCTCTGAACTACCTTCATCAGGTCTTCTCATCGTTTCTTTCGGCACCGACACCAGAACAACACAACAACAGAGCAGCGCCCAGGCTCAGGCCTGGAAGAAGCCACTCAGCCCTGCTCCACAGCCTTGAGCACTTCTGCACAATGTCTTCTGTGGTGAAGAGGGGGACAGTGGGCCGGGCTCTCTGATGCCCACACCACAGTTTCTGTTGCCTGGGACCCTGATGGCACATGCGTCCCTAGAGAGCTGTGGGCAACAACATTCCAGGTCTTGCACCTGCTCCTTGGGCTCCAACTTCTGCATGACCTCCAGCAAAGGGAGCCAGCAGAGCCCCTCCTCCCAACACCCCCCACTCCCCATTCCCCCCACACACACACCCACGCACAACCCTGCCTCTGGGTTTCCCAGCTGGGCAGGACAGACTGACTGACGTGCAGCTTTGCTGTGGCCTCCTGTCGGGCCTGGGAGCTCTACCCAGACATGCAGTCATTCTCTCTGCTGGGGTCAGGGCTGCCAGGCAAGCCTGGCACTGGCACTGCAGCTTGTGCTCCCTCGGCTGCCAATGCAGCCAAGTGATCACATCCCGGGCGCTCGCAAGGCCTTCATTAAAACGCTGCTTAAAGGAAGTGGAGTGTGATTCTGTGAGAGAACTGTTAAGGACAAGCTGGGGCACAGAGAAGAAAAATACCCTCTGACTGTCGCTGTCCTGACTACTGCTGACATCAGTTCCTAAGAGGATGCTATCAGACCACTGCTTCCCTGGGATGATGCAGGATCCAGGGAATCAGAGGGCGGAGAATCCAGGGCATTGGGGTGCCCACGGGAACCTCCCAGGGACCCAGGGGAGGTGGCATAGAGAAAAGACAGAGTAGAGTCTGGCTTACTGCAGCCTCCGGGCTCTCCCACGGATGGTCACATTGGCCCGCGTTGGGCCTCCCATGCTCCTTGTCCCTTTATCTTCTATTGGGAACAGCCAGGATGACCCCTTAGCCCACCCCCCAGGAGTAGTGCCAGACCCCTTCTATCTCCACCCCACTGTGTCCCATGGGGAGACAATGGCCAGCACGGCACTCTGGAGGTCCTTTCCAGGCTCCACTCCACCCCTGGGCACTTCTACCCACCTTGCCAAGGCAGAGCAAAAGGTGCAGCCAGGATGACTGCTGCTTCTGCTGCTGGGTGTATGCTGGGTGCTGTCGTGGGCAGGAGTGGCCAGGTCTTCCCACCCAGGGACCTGGGCAGCCCCATTACCTGGGTCTTCTGCAGCTCCCAGCAGAGCTGGTGCAGGGTCACCTTGCTCTCCTCCCGCTGCCACTGCACCATGACCCGTGCAGTAGGATGCGAGCGGTGCCTCTTCCGTGGGCGTCGCCTGCGGCCCTTGCCCCGTGCACTGCCACGGGAGGGACAGGAGCTGCTCTTGCTGCTGCTTCACACTCCGGGCCTCCCAGCAGTTCAGTACCATCTGTGGAAGACCCAGGGCTGAGGCTAGGGATGACTTCTGCTTCCTGAATGAGCACATCAATGGGGGAGAGAGGACGTGGAGACTCGTGGGCAGAGCCTGCACGGACCCCTCAGGCTAACAAGTGCTGCCGGGGTAGGACACTTACACTTGCTTTCATCGACGCCACTAGAGTCACCGGCAGCACGGTGGTTCAGCTACAAGACGGTGATGTGACTTCCTGTAAACATTACGCAGGCCAAGAGAGCCAAGCTGTCTCTGACGAAATGCCCGTCTCCCCACACTTCTCCTTAAGGAAAAGCCTCACCATGGCCTCCCTCATTCCAGTCCCCAGGGAGAACACATGGCTCTCAGGACCAAGCTGCCCAGGGAGAGGAAAAGAGACTCTGGAGAGAGCACAGCTCTGTGGGAAGGAGGCTGGGGCAGCCACAGCAGACGACAGGAAGGTGGGCACTGTCCTACAGAGATGCTCGGTGCCATACTGAACCTCACCTCACCTTCATTTTATTTTTTTATTTTTTAAGATTTATTTATTATTTCAGAACCTTTATTTGTTTATTCACTCATTTTTATGGCCAGCTCAGCCCGCCCTGAGGGCAGGGCTGGCACAGCATGTGGTGCCCGGGGATCGAACCGCGGTCCCTGAAGCCACCCAAGCTTTCCCAAGCAGGCGCTTTAGACCACTGAGCCATTCGGCCGGGCCCCCTCATCTTCATTTTAAAAACCAGACTTCCCAATAAGGGATGACTGGGACCCAAGGGATGCCACTAAAAATGAGGTTTAAAAGTCACTGAAGCCCTGGGGAAAAAGGTGATTTTTCTATTATCACCCAGTAAGCTAACTGCAAAGAGGACTCAAAGCATCTTCTAGTGCTGGGCGTGAGGCTCTTTCTCACACACCTTGAGGGGCCTTGACGGGCCTGGCTTCCCTGGCTGAGGAAAATCAGGGTCACTCCCACTTATGCACTGTTTCCACTAGGCCCCCTGTGAACTGACATAAAATCTCCTCTCTCCTTCTCCCTTTTTTCTCCTTTATCTTCTCTCTCTCTCCCTCTCTCTCGCTCGCTCTCGCTCCCCCTCTCCCTCTCTCTGTCTCTCTGTCTCTCTCTGTCTCTCTCTTTTTCTCAAGTTGATCAAACCCAGGGTTTAAGCCAGGTGTGGTGGCGCACGCCTGTAATTCCAGCCCTTTGGGAGGCTGAGGCAGGAGGATCAGTGCGAGTTCCAGACCAGCCTGGGCTACAAAAATGA
Source organism: Myocastor coypus (assembly GCA_004027025.1). NCBI lineage: Eukaryota > Metazoa > Chordata > Mammalia > Rodentia > Myocastoridae > Myocastor > Myocastor coypus. The sequence continues at coordinate 10,452 of PVJA010057303.1, forward strand.
GCTCAAGGCCAGCCTGAGCTGCATAGCAAGACCCTGTCTCAAAAAGA
>PVJA010057304.1:0-10489 GCA_004027025.1 Myocastor coypus
AAAAAAAAAAAAAAAAAAAAAAAAAAAAAAAGAACCCATTTCTAGGGATGTGGCCTACAAATGTCCCACACAAAGGCGAAGTGATACTCGCACGAGGTCCGTCATTGTGTCCCTGCTTACAATAGCAACGTGGTAGCGGCAGTGCAAGTGGTCTTGGGTAGAGCCCAGAGCTTCCTGCGTGCATTCACGTCCCAGTTTGGCCCCAGAGGAGGAGGCTTGCTCAGGCAAATTTTACGGGTGGCTTTTCCTCCTTAGGAAATGAGATGATTAGCATGCAGCGGATGGTTGGCGCACGCAACGTGCTGCAGAGGGGGTGGCGTGAGCTGGAGCTGCCTTGTAGGCCGTAGTGTTGGACGGGGTAGAGTGGACGTCAGGCCCGGAGGACACAGACCATGCCCTGTGAGGGGGAGGGGTGCAGCTCAGGGCTTCCGGCTTGCATGCCTCAGGTAAAACAGAACCCCAGTGGGCCTAGGAGGCCAAGTTGTTTCCCGTCTCTTAGTCAATTGCAGCGGAAATCTTGAGCCCCCCCCCCTCCCAGCAGTGGACGTCTGTAAACTGGCCTACTTTCCAAGGCTCCCTTCTGCTCCCCTGTGATGAGCTGTGAATTCTCCACCTCCTCCGTTATGGAAATGGGTATCGGCAGAAACCAATCGAGTGAGTGAATGGCCTCAAATAAATATTGATTTTTCTGAGTAGGAATCGCTATTTGCAAGACGAAGGAAGCCTGTCTGCTTTACATTTAGTTAAAGCAAACCTTCATTTTATTATTTTACGATTATAGTTCCTTTAAAAAATATTTTATTAGGAAAATTTCAAGTGGAGGAAACAGAGCGCGGGGCAGGCATGATACTCACTTCCTCTCCTGGCCCATAGATGATTAAAATTCTGCCGTTCTTGGAAAACCTTCATAGAAAAGACATCTTGGTACTTATTCTTAGCCCACTCATTTGTTTCCTCTTGATTTCTATTTACGGAATAAGCAGCACCAGGGAGGCTTTCTAAAGAAAGCATCTAAAGGTCCATGGTGCGAACCTTTTTGCCTTTTGTGGTCCTCTCTTATCATGAGGCATCAAGTGCACAGTCGTTTCACGCAATTGAAATCATAGCGCTTTTTATCACTTCACGTGGAAGTTTAGCACTTTGGGAGAGGCTGTGTGGTTCGTGATTAAATAGCTTCTTGTGTAGTGCTTCCCCCGTGGGTCCGTGTCAGGGGCCCGTCCGTTCCCTTGCAGCAGGTGTGAGGTTTCATCCGCATTCTTACTTGACTGGAGGGCGTCTTCTGGGTCATCCCCTGTGTGGGGTGCTGGGTCATGCTAGGGATGTGCAGATTCGGGGCCGATGGAGGGCAGCTCATGGCGCCCTTGGGAGAGCTGAGGGAAAACCCCGAGCCTCCTCCTCGGCGCTGCCACGGGGCCCTGGCTTTTCCACGTGCACTAACAAATTTGTTTTTATCTTTGTTGTAAGCAGAAGTCAATTAGGTACTTCTGATTTCAGACATGTGATAACAAAGAATACAGGTGACTAAAGAGCTGCCCTTTGGTGTCTTCTACCGGAGTTCAGTGGTCTCTGGGGCTCCCCCCTTCTGATTCTGACGTGAGGGCCGACCCAGGCTGTGGACAGCACTGTTTCTGCTGGTTGCTCGAAGCATGAAGCTGGGACCTTTCTTGGGGTCACTTCCCATGTCCTGTCTACATTGAAAACTTTTTTTTTTTAAAGAATTTTTTATTTTATTTTAATTTTTTTTCTTGTTTCAGAACTTTTATTTGTTTATTCATTCATTTCCATGGCCGGCTCAGTCCACCCTGAGGGCAGGGCTGGCGCAGCATGTGGTGCCGGGGATCGAACAGTGGTCCCTGCAGCCACCCACGCTTTCCTGAGCAGGCGCTTTAGACCACTGAGCCATCCTGCCAGGCCCCATACATTGAAAGCTTGATCTGTGTTACTATGGATTTTGCCTCGGATGCCTGCTGCCCCCCCCCCGCATCCTCAGCTCTACACAACGCTGTTCCCCAACCCCGACAACAAACGCTGCCCTGGCCTTTGGGTTCGGTGACTCTCTGGGAACTAGGGCTGGTGCAGGGGATGGGCCCGGGGGTGGGGGAGGTATCACACAGGGCGCTGCTGTAGATTGAATGCCCCAAAGGCTCACCTGTGAGAGGACAGCTCTCTGAGGAGATTGTGAGTACTGAAGAAGTTGGGTGAGAGGAGGTTTTAGGCCACTGGAGGTGCGGCTGTGAAGCCAAGAGGGGGACTCGAGACTCTGGCCTCTTTCTCCCCTTCTCCGCTCCCTGGCTTGCCAGGGGTCAGTGGTTTTGCTCCGGCATGTGCCCCACCATGCTGCGCTGCCTCACTGCAGAGCCAAAGCCCTGGGTCCAGAGCGGGGACTGGAGCCACTGACTCTGGGAACTGAAATACCTTTTCTTTATAGCTTTATTATTATTATTATTATTATTAATAATGACAGAGAGCTGACTCTGCTGGTCGTTGTCCTAAAAGCCCACGGTTCACTCCCAACCATGGCCTGGGTGGGGCTGGGGCCCTAACGAAGCTGTACCGGAAGTGGCCTGCCACGGAGACCGCACCACAGCCCCCAGCCACGTGCAGCCCGTGTTTCCCCCACACATGCTGCTCAGTCCCTGCAATAACGATTTCTCCATGCAGCGCATGGCGAAGTTCGAATCCAGCCCTCCCACGAGAGGGAGCGTTGTGAGCCCACCCCAGTCAGCCTGAGCCTCGCTGTGTGCAATGGCTTCCCAGAAGCCTACTTTGGAGTTTTGTCCTTCCAAAAGCAGCCTTGGGGCTGGGGATATAGCTCAGTGGTACAGCACCTGCCTGAAAAAATTAGAAAGAAAAAGGTAATCTTGGAGCTCGTCAGTTTTCTTCACTGATTTAAGGGACAGATTTTTAAAAATCTTTTATTCACTTACTTATTTGGCACAAGGCCTCGCTTAGCAGCTGGGACTTGTGGAGATCCTCCTGTTTCAGCCTCCTCAGTGCTGGGATTATAGTTGTGTACCATCATACTCAGTTTTGGGCTCAGTACAGCATGTCCGGGTTTCTGGGGCCAGCATGGCAGGGTACCCAGGATCCAGCCTGGGTCCTTGCACTTGCCAGGCAGGCACTTAGACTGTCAAGCTATCGCCTCAGCCCGAGGAACAGATTTTCAATCCGGGGCCCACTACCCAGAACCTTGGTGCTCCTGGCTATGTGTGCTTTGCTTACCAACCAGAAGATTCTTAAATTTCTTTGAGATTTTCCTCTGCCACTGAATTGCAATGCTGAAAGGCTAACTCAGTGCTGGGAAATAACTTTCTCAAACAGCAATGGTAACCATGAACCGTGATTCCTGCCTATTTCTGAATTTTAAGACATAGAGTAAGAAGCCCCAGAAGGTCTTAGAAGCTCTCCTGTCTGTTTTTCGCACAGTGCTGAGCTACAATTTGTCTGTTCTTTGCTGTCAGGTTCGTAGTAGGGTCTGCTGACAGAAGCAAGAGGTCAGAGGTCAGTGCCTGACCTCTGTCTCGAAGTCAGGTGGAAAGAATATCTCCAGTGGCCTTGAAAGGGAGGAATCCCTGGAAGATGCCACAGTGGTGCTTATTTATCAGTTTATTTTTGAGTCAGGGTCTTGCTATGTAGTTCAGGCTGGCCTTGAGGTCACTATGTAGCCCAGGCTGGCCTATGAGCTGCTGGCGACCCTCCTGCCTCAGCCTGTGGAGTGCGGGGGTGACAGGTGTGTGCCACTACAAAACCAGCCAGTTGTACACTTAAAAAGGCAGCAGAGTCGGGTGTGGTGGTGCATGCCTATAGTCCCAGCCCTTGGGAGGCTGAGGCAGGAGGATCGTTGTGAGTTTGAGATCAGCCTGGGCTACAAAAAGTGAGCTCAAGGACAGCGTGAGCTGCGTAGCGAGATCCTGTCTCCAAAAGACAAAAAAAAAAAAAAAAAAAAAAAAAGCAGACTAGCCTTCTACTAGGAGCCTCCAGCCCAGCTCCACAGCTTGAGTGTGCAGACATTAATTATAGGAACAGACTGGTGCCGGCTGTGTTTCTAAAGGTGGCATGGCTGGCATGACCGATACGTGGATGCCAGGCCTGCTGAAGTTTAGTGCCATGGGTACAGAATCCTGGAGCTAAAGCGGGAGGCCGAGGTTTGCTAGGGGGTCTTCATTCCTGTGGAGTCCTGGTGTGTATACCTTGGTGAGAGATTTCTCCAAAGCGGCGGTGCTCGTGTTTCCTTGTGGGACACTTAGAGGACATCTCTATGTGGGACCAGGCCCACAGACAGAGCGGCGGCTACGGCAGAAGTGTGCTGTCTCAGGCTGAGGCCGGAGGATGTCCTACATCAAGGATTTGCCTGGGCGGCTGCTCTGCCAGGTGGCTTGTCCAAGCCCTGGGTCCCTGGACATTATCTGACCCCGTGTTTGTCTGTGTGTATGGCTTTCTCTTGTACAAGGGTTTTGTCACATGGGACGTTGCCCACCCTGCTCCAGTGGAGCCTTGTCTGAACTAGCTATCTGCAGTAACCCTCCTCCCAAATGGGGCCATGTTCTGAGGTGCGGGAGCCTCAACCATAAGGGTGAGTTTTGGGGGCCAGCTTAGCCCGTGAGTATAGACCTGGCCCCACCCAGGCACCGTTTGTGTTTCCCAGCTCCAGCCTCAGGAGACCCCTCAGGCACCTTGGACCTCAGGTCCACCCTCTCCTCCCACCCCCAGGGAATCCAAGGACAAACATTCATTAGCATGTGGCCTCCCTGGAGGCTGGTTTTGTATCTTCACGCAAGTAGCTAGAGGCTGAGCTGCTCTGCGACTCCTGGGCTGTGCCTCACAGACTGTCTCAGAGGCCAGGGCTGTACCCTCTGTCTCCTCTGGGTCACAGCAAGACCCTTTTAATGGCCAGTGGTTGTTTGTGTTCATAGACTGGCCAAAGGAGGCTCATCTCCCGGGCATGACAGGGAACTTGGGGTTGTGCACAGCTGGCCTCTGCAGCAACACCAGAGTGCCTGGGCTTCAGGTGCCCTTGCCAATGTCAGCGCCCTCTGCTGGCAGGACCCGGGCCCTGTGAGCACACATTGGTGAGTGTCCACCCACGAGCAGGTCTGGGGTGAGTCTGGGGCCTGCTGGCCATTCCCAGCCCAGGACGCAGCCTTGGCGTGGGCCACTGAACACACTGCACAAGAGAGCAGTGCTCCTGTGACTGGAGACTCCTAGGACCCAGGGACTCCTTTCCTGCCCCACCAGTCAGAAGGGAGCCCAGGGCACGCTAAGCGGTGACCTGCATCCAGCAGCTGGGCATGCCTGGCAAAGGGAGCCCCATACACAAGCCCTGGGGTCCCAGGGCAGGTGTGGAATCTCCATCCACCCCCACGTTTCCAGCAGTAGCAGCAAGCCCCCCACTTCCGGTGATAAGGGCACCGGGGCTGCTTTTGCACGGGCTTGCGGAAGTCAGGAAGGCAGAGCCAGCGATCTTCCTCCTGCTCACTCAGTCTGGAGCCTGAGAGGTCCTTGGGCCGGCTGGCTGCCCTGGCTCTGAGGTCTGGACCTGTCGCCGGCAGGTTACTCTAGGTCGTTCCGGAATGTCTCAGTTTCCCAGAACAGCAATAAGCGGCACAGTAATCTAATAACTGAAAAGCAAACATGCTTTTGTGCCTTCGGCCCCCCAACTGGCCTGTGCGGATCTGTTGGGGGGCAGCTTGGTCTTTTCCTGCTCCTACTCCGGTATCAGTCACTGTTGATTGGTCTTAATTTGCTGCTAATCCCTCAGTGCCAGTTTTGCTTTCCTCTGGCCCCTCTGGGGCACCAGCAGATTACGTAACACACCGCGCACAGCTTTGCGGGAGGCTTCTGCAAAAAGAAAAGGAAAGAGAGATTGCAGCCGAGCTCTGTGGGGCTGTAAGCACGCTTTGTGTCAGGAGCCCTAAGCCCGGGTGTAAGACTAGCCCTTCTTGTAAAGGTGTAGAAAAATGGACGCATTTCAAAAACAAGGTGTCAGATTTCTTCCTCCCTAATTTGATCTTTTGCCCAGGTAAAAGGAAACAAAAGTCCCCAAGGTTCTGTGCTGCTCTTTTGCTGCCGTTGGGAGCAGGGTCTGACAGCAGGCACTTGTGACTCCGATCGCTGCCTTCCCAACTGCCCAGCGTAGTGGGGTCTCCTTCTGAAGTCCAGAGCAGCGCAGGGGCCCTCGTTTCGGGAGGAGGGGGCTTGCTGCAGCTGCTGGAAACACGGAGAACCGGAGAACCGACAGGGATTCCTCTCTCCCAGGAGGCTTCTGCCCCAGAGCTGCCCGGCTGTTCCTGCAGCAAGGCGGACTTCGGCCCACAAGGGTGCGGGGCGGGGTGGAGGCAGGGAGCACCTCAGGCTTGTTTCTGTGAGATTCCCCAGTCTCAGAGCCAGAGGCAGTCAGGAACTGGCAGCTGAAACGCACGTTCCCTGTGCCCCACGGGGACCAGGGGGTCCTGCTAAGGGACCTGTGTGTGCTCCTGTGTCCTCCGCTGTACCTGCCCTGGGCTCTTGGGCACATCTCCTCCCCAGCTGCCTGTGGTCACCGGAGGGCTCATTGGACGGGTGCCAGCCGTGTGGTCAGACTGCAGCTGTCCCCTGCTACGAGTTGGGCCCCACCTGGGTGTGCAGGCCCCTGGCACCTCTGTCACACCTCAGCTGGACGTGCAGCTCCCCAGGAGTTGGGAGTCATAGCTACGGAGACAGCTATGGGGTTGGGAGGGAGGTAGCCAGCTGCCCGACTGTCCTAGCCTGATGGGGTCCCTGCTGAGTGCAAGCACCCAGGGGCTGCTCAGAAGCCCCATGGGAAGCTGGGTGCTGTACTGTGTTCCCAGTCTGTCCCCCGAGCCTTCCCCGGCTTACGCCATCCAGTTGTCCTCTCCCTCTCACCTGACTGTCACTGGGATTCTCACACTGTTCAGTCTGCCCAGAGCCTGCACTGCCTGACTGCACACAGCCAGGAAACTGAGCCCAGCAGGCCAGAGCCAGGTTACACCGCTCCCCTCATGCCCTTTGGCCTCGTGAGCTGACAGTGCCAAGCCCACACTGGCTTCGTGGGAGTTCTGGGGTTGGAGTGTGTGCTTTTACAATTCAGAAACAGCTTACGGCCTCCAGGAAGATCGTGCCAACGTGCAGCCCCTCCCGGGGTTCCACCTTAGCTTGAGTGACTTGGTCGCTTGCCTCCTCTGTGTCTGCACAGGAAGAAATCTCTCCTTACTCGCCTTTCCAGCACTCAGGCCTTTACCTCAGTGTTTGATCAAGAAGTGCTAAATAAATGTCACTGAATCAATACTGACAGAATATTCATTATTTCAATGGGGATTTAAAAAAAAGAGAGAGAAAGAAAAGACTTTTTTCCCCTCTGTTTCAACTCACACAAGAGTTTGTGAGAGCTTTTCTTGAGCAAGAAGTTTTGGGTTTTGCTGGAGAGAACTCTGGAAGCCTGGCTCCCGACCCCAGAGCGCCAGGCAGCGGTTCCTCTTGGCTGTGGTCAGGCACTGGAGTTGACCACGCCCCGTGTGCCCTCAGGCTTTGTTTAGCCACCGTGTGAACAGCAGATGGTCTTTTCTGGAGCCCCTGAGAATGAGGCCCTCAAGTCCTTCTGGGAAGTCCCCTGTCCTGCTCACTGAGTGACCAGGAGACACAGTGGAATTTCACCTGGACCGCAAAGCCCTTTATTTCCACGGTAGGGGTGGCCAACTAATTCTACCCTTTGTTTCAGCTTCCTTGATGCCCTAATCTTCCCAGGATGATTTCCTCCTCCCAGCAAAGGAGATCTGGTGACCAGCTGCTGCCCACGATGGCTTGTCTTTCTGCTTCATTCCCTGGCACCTTTTTTTTTTTTTTTTTTTTTTATACTGAAGCATTTCATTTTCTGTGATTTTCAGACGTAACTAAAAACGTGCAGGCATGAGCCCCTTGGGCATTGAAAAATGGATTTGAACTCCAGCGAGTGGATGGTTTGGCTTGAGTGAGACAGAAAATTACTTATGCAGACCTGAGGTACCATCCAGGTTCCATACTGAATTAGTTTCAAGGTCCCGGGCCAAGGATTTTTTGGTCATAGTTTCCAAGGGTAAAGTGACACTTCCTACCAGTTGTTGCACAGATGGTATAGCAGATGAGCAAAGCTTGGTAAACCCTCAGGATTATGCAAGCGGTTTCCTGCACCTGGGCCCCATCTCCTCGGCTCTGCATGCTACAAGTTCCTTGTTCAGAATTTAAAGAAAAGCTAAAGAAAAGAGAAAAGAGAGATCCTCATTCAGGGCTTGTGTCTGTGCCTGGTTGTTTCTTCTCTCAAGCATGGGATGAGCCTTCTTTATCCGAAATGCCCGGGACCAGAAGTGTTTCACACCTTTCTCAGATCCTGGAATATCTGCACATCCGAAGTGGGAGATCTTGGGGGATTTTCATCCTGACATTTTTCCAGTGGTGGCTCTATTTTTGGAGCTATTTTACCAAGTATACACACATGTGCAGTTATTAGTTTTCCTGGGTACCAGTTCTTTTTATTATGACCCTCTCTATATCTAATGATGTTTATTTATTGATTGATTGATTGATTGATTGATTTTTGCCAAACTGAGGATTGAACTCAGGCCCTCGTGCTTGCCAGGCAAGCACTTATTCTACTGAGTTATCTTCTCAGCCTCATGTTCATTTATTTTCTTTCATCTAAATATTTGATACAGGGTTTCACTATACAGCTCAGATGCATAGTGATTCTTCTGTTTTCAGCCTCCCCAGTGCTGGGATTACAGGCATGCGCCACCACACTTGAACTGGGTCACAGGCTCAGCACACCCAGGGGCAGGGCTGGCCTGGTCTAATAATGCTCTTTATCATGTCTTTTTTTGTCTAGTGTCAGCATAGCTAATTTATTTAATATTTAGCAGTGTATCTGTGTCTTTATTTGAAACCATTTGTATTATTATATTTTATTTATTTATTTATTTATTTATTTATTTATTTATTTATTTATTTATTTTTTGGTCTTTTTTGAGACAGGGTCTTGCTATGCAGTTCCGGCTGGCCTTCAGCTCACTTTGGTAGCCCAGTCTGATCTCAAACTCGCACCAATCCTCCTGCCTTAGCCTCCCAAGTACTGGGATTACAGGCATGCACCACCATGCCTGGCTCATATTTATTTTTATTTTAAGAAGAACAAAAACCATAAAAATAATACAACTTTTCAAAGCAACATGATAGTAAGTTAACAGTGGCTGATATATTGTATATTGCTATCTTCAGAGTAGTGGTTCAGGTTGTTAGGTCTTCACTGGTAGACCCCTCACAACCTGAAGAGAAGAACTTCGACAGACTAGTTCATTCAAACAGGAAAGCCCAGCTACTCAGCCTGAGAGACTAAAATAACTCTTTTTCAGGTTGGATCCCAGGCCCGGTTCTCAGGCTTACAGAAAATCATATAAAGTCTATAGAATGCCACTCTCTAAGTCAGCAAAATGCTACTATTGGGGTGGGCAAGATAGCTCAGCAGTCTAAAGCACCTGCTTATGCAAACTTAGGCAAGGGCAGGGACCATGGTTCCATCCCAAGTACCATATGCCACACCAGCCTCACTCCCAGGATGGGCTGAGCCCCCGTCCCACCCCCTAAAAATTGCTACTGTTATTCTTCCTTCTGGTAGGTGCTTCCTGTCAGGGGTACAAGTCCCACCAAGTGGCCCCTCCTATGCCTATTTTAGTCGAGAATGCTGATTCTCTTCCTTTGTTCGTGGTCAGTGGCCCTCTTGCCCTTGACCAGGTTACACCCAGCCTGAAATAAAGCTATTGCTGTTTGCTTCAGTCCTGCCTGTCCTAGTGGTCTCCATCACTTATCAGGGTCTAGCCTGACACAGATTACCAGACATGAAAAATTGTGTAGTATTATATTTTAATTTTATTTGTTGTAATAGCACATACCTCTCTTTAAAAATTAAGCTCCCAAGTCCTTGTTTTTTAGGTAGTTTGACCCTAACCTTGTTCAAAATCAATGTGCATTACTTGAAACTTGTTTAGTAGACAGACATCTGCTATCGGGTAGCGTGTGTTCTGTTTCTCTGGTCATTTTCTTTTATTTTGGGCAGATAATTTCTCTGAGTACCCATTTACAGGTTAAACACAGATTTCTAAACAATCTTAATATATTTCATTGTCTCCTGGTTTCTTGCTATGGGTGAATCATGGAAATTCTCATTCTTTGAGGTAGTGTGCTTTGGATTATTGTTGAAAATTTTGATTTCATTGTGCAGAAATTTCATTCTATTGAGTCCTAGCTTGGGTTTATTATTTTTTAAAAGAATTTTTTATTTTATTTATTATTTTTATTCTTGTTTCAGAACATTTGCTTATTCACTCATTTTTATGACCGGCTCAGCCCGCCCCGAGGGCAGGGCTGGCACAGCATGTGGTGCCGGGGATCGAACCGCGGTCCCTGAAGCCACCCAAGCTTCCCCAGGCAGGCGCTTTAGACCACTGAGCCGTTCCGCCAGGCCCCG
>PVJA010057305.1:0-10492 GCA_004027025.1 Myocastor coypus
TCCTCCTCCTCCTCCTCCTCCTCTTGTCTTTTTGAGTCAGGGTCTCACTATGCAATTCTGGCTGGCCTTGAGCTCACTTTTGTAGCCCACGCTGGTCTTGAACCTCCTGCCTCAGCCTCCCAAGTGCTGGGATTACAGGCATGGGCCACCACGCCCAGCTCTTTTCTTCTTATATGGTCTGACTCACTGAAAGATGTAACTTGCCAGAGAATGTGAGTTCTGATTTCCACAGTGGTACTTCAGATTTTTTCATTCCTGGTTTCATCCTTCATCCTAATTTAGAACTCATTCTCTTTACCAGGTCTCAGGAAACAGGGATATTTTGAGCCTTTTTACCTTAGTCTCGAATAGAAAGTTAGTGATCATCTTCTGAGGTCTTGGGTGAGGCGCATTTGTAGCATTCTGATAGCAAGGACAATGGCAGGCAAGTGGCAAAGACAGATGTGACAGACATGTGATTCACGGTGTTGAGCGGAACCATGTAAAAATTACAGCAGAAATAGTAGAGGTTCAGTGTGCCCATATTTGGGGACCAGGAGGCTACTGAGGAGAGGAAAAGGGTGTTGGAGTCTTAGATGTAGTGCAGCTATGGTCCTGAGTCTGTGGCATTTTGGGGAAGGGGGATGTCTTGGAGATACAGGGCGTGGTTAGAGAAGTTGTGTCACTGGGGGGATGACCTTGAGGGGGATAACGGAACCCCAGTCCATTCTGCTCCTCTGCTGCCTCGTGCTGTGTTGACCCAGAAGTGAGACTTGGTGTCAGTATGAGGGGACCAGTAAAAACTAGGTAAGTTTGAGTACAGTGCAGATGCTTGAAAAAAGCAAACCCCAAATTTAGTGGAGCGAAGCTAATTGCTTAAATAACTGCTCCAGATCCTTTCGTTCTGCTGGGTATTTTTGTCTTTTTAGAAATTAGTCTTGCTATCTGAAGACAACATGGATGAGATTCTGTAATAAGCCTGTTAATACCCTCAGCATCTCTGAAATTTGGAGTAGAAATGAATAAACACATACCCAGTAGTGTGTCAGTAAACCAGCATGTTGCATTGATGTTTCAGTGGGATGAATAATCCCGCCAGGGTTTATCTCAGGCTTGGAGTGGCTCCCCCCTGTGTGAGGAGGAGGTGGACACTGTCCACCTCCACAGCTAGGAGGAGGTGGCTAGTGTGCTAATGGCCCACCTGTGAGATACCACTGGCGTCCTCTTTTGGCTTGATTTGGAAAAGAATTTGAGGTAGCTTAGTGAAATGAACACTTAATAAGATGAGGTTAAATAAATGGCTCAATCTTGTGTAAAAAGAAAAAGTAGGAAAACATGTTAGGATAAAGTTAATAATGCCCAAAACAAACAAATGCCTGGCATAGTGCCCTGAACAGCTGGTGTAGGGACATTGAGACTTTGAGAGCTTGGCTGAAACAAACAGAAAAGGAGTGGCGGTGTTCATAGTGTATGTCACATAAACACAGGGCAGCTGCTCAGGAGGATCATGGGTTTGCCCAGTGCCGGAGAAAAGGACGTTGTATCCATAGCAAAATTAGTGCAAAAGTAGAGCGGTAGTATTGGCACTATATTTGAAATTTATCTGTGGGAAAATTGCTTGACAATCCCTAGTGAATTCAGAAAATGTACTTTTCTATGGAAAAAAGTAAAAATAAATTGACAATTTGGGTTATATAATAAAGAGACCTGAATGCAATGTTTTGGCATTGGGTCTTATTAGAAGAATATTGGGGGGCTGGGGAGATAGCTCCGAGGCACAAGTGCCTGCAGGGCAAGTGCAAGGTCGTGAGTTTGAACCCTGATCCCACAAAAAAAAAAAAAAAGAATATTGGGGCACCCTATTAGTAAGCATATTATATATTATGTAAGCATACTTACCTGCTTTGATCCTAGGGATTGAACCTGAGGTCTTGCACTATGCTGCAAAGCAGACCTTCTGATTTTTTAAAATTTTGAGACAGGGCTTAAATAAATTCCCCAAGCAGGACTGAGGTCAGCCTGCGTGCTGGATTCAAGATATGCAGCCTGGAGTCCAGGCTAGGCAGTTTATTGAGAACAACCAAAATTTGTATTTGAAAACATTCCCAAAGTTCTTGATTTCCAGTGAGATTCATCTCTTTTCCCCTCTCTCTTTATCTTTCTGGGTTTTTTTAGTTTTTCAGACTAGTTCCTGCTATACCATACCCCCCAGCCTGAACTTGCAGTCCTTGTGCTTCTGCCTCCTGAGTAGGTTGGAACATTGCTGTGTGTCGCTGCACCCTGCCCTGTCTCAGGCTTGCTTGGCTTGGGTGTGGATATGGGTGTGTGCTTTACCGTTCCTTGAGTGTGAACCTCGTGGAGGTTATCAGACTAGGTCCTTAGAGGCACTACCAAAGTGCGTCCTTCCTCTTCTGCTCCTTTTGCTTGTTCTTTTCTCATTCTGTAGGCCTATGCTCTCCTTGACTGGCCTTACTTCCAGATTGCCTCAGACCCTTGCAGGGTGTTTATAGATTTTCCTTCTACCCTCTAACGTTTCAGTAATTGTAACTCTGATAAAGATAGCAGGAAGGTGAAAAGACATCAAAATGTATTACATGTGTGCACATGGGGGTTTCAGAGTGTCTGTCAGACTCGAAGAGCCAGATGCTTGGATTTTAGTAGCAGTGGTAGAAGCTGGGACTTCTGATGCTGAGGTGCCAGTCATCTGTGGGAGGTACTTGTCTTAGTTACTTTTCACTCGTTGCTGAGACAAATACCCAACACTCAAAGTGAAGGAAGGAAAGGGTTATTTTTAGCTCACAGTTACTGGAGGTTTCAGTCCATATTCGGCTGGCCCAAGGCTGAGAGGAACAGAGAGAGAATCCAGTTCATGGCGGTAGAACGGCAGCAAAATGGTGGCAGAGGCAGCCAGTTATTCCGGGCAGCAGAGGAGCAGCAACAGCTTTAGTCCCTCTCTCTGGCTATATATTCCGTTTCCACCTCAGCCTCCACCTTAGACTACGCCCATAATCCCAGAACTACTTAGACCCATAATCCCATCAGTACTAAAACCCATAATCCCAGGGATCATGGCTCAAGTCTCAAACTCTAGAAGTCATCACCCCCCTGACTCATCAGGCTTTGGGGGAACAACTAAACATAAACCATAACAGTACTGAAGCCGGTGTCTGTGCAAATCCTTGATTTTCCCATTATGTGGGTAGACGGCTCCAGTAACCTTAGCTGCTCTCAGAAGAGTAGCTGGCAAGATGAAGTGTTCTCTGTGTGGTTGGGGCGCTGAAGCTCTGGTTGCTTTCCTTGTGATCTAGTCCTCCTGGCTCCATCTCCTCCTAGCACACCAGGAGACTGCAGAAAGCCACTTTTGCACCTGCTTTTTAAAATATAGATAAATGTAAATTTGTTTTTACAAAAGCAGTTTTTTAGAACTGTTCTGTCTGTTGTTTCTGTGAGTAGTCTTCTCAGTATGCCAGAGCAGTGTCTGGGGATGGTATTTGTTCTTCCATACCTTAAGCAGAAATTTCTCCTGCTCTTGTAATTGATCATCACCAATGTTTGCTCAGATAGCGGATTGCCACCTGGGCCACCGGAGATGAGAGGAGTGAATTTGTGAGACTTGGAGACTAGAGGGGCTGCTCCCAAGAATGGAGAGCAGTCCACACTTAGGCCTAGGTTTGACCTCAGCCTGTATTTATTCAGAATACGAGGAAGTGAGAGAGAGAGAGGGCAAATTAAGAAAATGATCACTTGGGAGACACTGTGTATGGGGGTGGCAAATGAGAGGCCTTCTGTGGTGACCCCAGCATCCATCAGCTTGAGATAGAGCAGCACTGAAATCTGGTTCTGCTTCCATACACTGACTGGTGAGGTTTACTGGTGCTTTCACCCTGCACTACTCTGGGTGTGCCTGTTTTCCTGTTCTTGTCACCCTGGGCAGAGCAGCTCAGTTTCCAGCATGTGTGTCCCTCTTGTGGCAGAGCTGTAGAGAGACCAGCAGAAGCAGCCAAGGGTCCTAGGAAAGCCGCTTGGTTAATAACAGGCTCCCAGGGCTGGAAGGTACACAGCAGCACCAACTTCCAGGTCCCCAGTAAAGGTTCAGAAGTCCTTCCTCACTGATGCAGGTGAGGGTGTTCACCTCACTTGTGCTGGGCGCAGAGGTCCTACTGCTAATTCCCACCCTGCCCACCTTTCCTAGAGCCCGCGCGTGCCTGTGCCTCCTACAAACGGCAGAATGAAGGAAACCCAGAAAGAGGTGAGTTTGGAACTAGACTCTGATTTGGGGTTTTTTAAGGGGTGGGAGGCTTGAATTGGTAGAGATTATGGAAATGGAAAAAGTGTCTACTCCATTAGTGTATTGCTGGGAGAGCTTGGTAGCAGAGCAGCAGTAAAGCCAGGTAGCAATCAGGGCACTACAAGGCTTTGTTATCTAGGCTAACCCTTTAGGAACAGTCTCTCAAAGAAGGTTGAGGTCTAGAACAAACGGACACTAAGCAGATAACCTTCCTTTTTCTGAGTTCTCTATGCTGCCATCTCTGCAATGTTTTTCTTGGTCATTTGCTTCTTGTCTTGGCTTCCCATTCATCCAGGGATCAATGAATGTGTAGTAAGCCGCCTGTCCTGCCCTTCAGTATGCCTTTGCTTGTGCACGCTGAGATTGGTTGATACGTGCTGAGATAAGCCTCTGAGGCCATGAAATGAGGTCCTGGGATTACACTTGGGGAGCATGGCATGGCATAGTCCTGGACTGATGTCCTGTTTGTAAATGTGAAGAGATTGACAGCTACAGTACTTGTGACAGGACTCCTCCTTTGTGTCTAGCAGATGCATGCTAAAATAGAACCTGTGTAGTTAGCACAGTCTGCTGTGCTGATTGGTCGAGCACTTTGTCTTCTTTCTGGGACTTAGAGGATTTAAATGTAATGCGGATATAAAACATTGCATCCTAAAAACAGGAAAAGTGAGTTTATCTTTTTACCTCATTTTGAGTGCCTGCTGTTGACATTGAGGTTATGGCAATTTTGAAATTGAATAAGCTGCAACTGGTACATCTGTGAACTTTTGGTATAGTGCAACAGACCACAACTGTCACGATGCCATGTTGAGTTCGCCATGTGCAGTGGAAATGTGAGAAGGAAAGTCTAAATGCGGATGTAGTGATGGTCTGTATCACATTTCTTTTACTGCCCCCCCCCTTTAAAAAAGAAATCTCTTATTTATTCATTGGCTATAGGATCTCACAACACAGCTCAGACTCATAGTGATCCTCCTAGCTCAGCCTCCCCAGTGTTGGGTATGCAGCATGCGTCATCACGCCCAGGTTTCTGGGCCAACATGGCATGCAGCACCAGCGATTGAACCTGGGTCCTTGCGCTTGTGAGGTGGGTGCTTAGACCACCAGGCAATCTCCCCAACCCTCTTTTGCTTTTTAAAGTCTGTAGGAAGAATTAAACTCACTGATGTAAAAGGCACTTGTGGTGCCAGGTTTGCATTACCAAAAAATTCTAGGTTATGACTTGGACACAGCCCGGAAGAAGGGTTCATTTGAGCTTCAATGAGGCCGGATGATTCATGGTGGGGATCTGTCTCTCTCACAGGATGTTTTTACAGCATCCTTGGCCATGCCAGTGCCCCTCTCTCTTCACACATTGCCTAGTGCTAGTGGGTAGGAGGAACAAGGCTCCCTGCCTGAGAACCACTGCTTTAGAGAAAGCCTTCAGGTCTTCAGGGCCTAGGGTCTTCTCAGCAGTGCCATGGGCAGTTGGAAGCCTTTCAGTCTCTGCCCTTGCTTACAAGGAAGAACTGCCCGCAGCTGGCTCTGCTTCCATTTCAGGGTGTGTGTCTCTGCTTTTGCTTTTGACTGCTGTCCTGGCCCTAACCCACTGCCTATTCTTGTCCAGGTTATGTATGGCTTCAAACTTAGTGCCATTTTCTGTTCATTCGCTCCCTCTCTCTCTTGTTTTTCCAACAGTTATTTAAAGAGATGTTTTTGTATCAATAATAGCTTATGGTTACTAATTTTACAGATTTAATTTGACTACAGTTGTTTGCTAAATGTGTATATATGCACAATGGCTGGGCATGGTAATGCACACCTGTAATCTCAGCACTTGGGTGGCCGAGCCAGGAGGATCACCTTGCGTTCAAGGCCAGCCTGAACTGCATAGTGAGACCTTGCCTCAAACAAAAACAAAAATGTGCATATTCAACAACATGCAAGTAACCTTTTAAGATAAAGGTTTATAACTATCTTAATGGCTTATTTTAGATGAGTTAATAATTGGGGCCTCATTGGTGGTGGGCACTGGACTAGTGCACCATTTGTAGTTCTTTTGTTTTTTAAACTAAGCATTTCAGGAGCATGTGCTAAATCTCTTACATGTGGTTCTCCTTGAGCTGTCCCTTAGCTCTGTAGTGCACAGCACAGTCCCTGAGTATCCACCCATGTGTTCACAATGTGAGGTAACGTGGTGCGTTCATATGCAGGCATGTCTGGGCTTTCCATTGTGTTTTGTGGCTTCCTGTTGTTTGCTGACCTTCGTGTGGTGTAGGCCACTGTATGTGATGTCATCTAATTGTGACTGCCAGTTTTTGATGTCAGCCTGTAAGACAGGTAGATTTAGATAGTAATAAAATGAGCATATAAGACAGCTCATGAATTCAGTTACTGAATCACTTAATTGAAAACAGATGAGCTAGGAAATGACACCTTCTGTTTTGTTATATAGGTAAAGAGAGATCTGTCCAGTCTTTGAAAACATCACGAGACACTTCACCCTCAAGTTCTCCAGCAGGTCCTTCACCAAAGGTTTGTTATTAAAATAAGCTTAATTACAAAGTCAGGTGGATGTCAAGGGTCAACCCTTACAGTATGGGTGTGGTACTGATGAGCTAATTATTGCTTTTAGGAATTGTAAGTAAAGACAGTATGCAAATAGCTACCAAAGCAAGTATCTTCATTACTTTTCTCCTGAGACAAATACTTAGACAACCAAAGCTAAAGGAGAAAGCTTTTATATAGTGCACAGGGTGAGGGCCTTGAGGTGGAGAGACAGTTCATGGTGGGCGGAAGGGGGCGCACAGTGACAAGGGTCCACCACAGCTCTTTTCTGTCCCTTACGTCTAGGCTCCTCAAGGCAGGTAGAGCTCACAGCTTTAACCCTAGTGCCCTAGGTCCTAGCTTTGCATCCTGAGTCAGTCCCAGTATCACATATACTATAGGTTTAGCCCACTTGGAGAAAGCCCCGCCCTGACAGCATGAGGCTTTGGGGGACATCTATTCAGAAAATGCAATAGCAAGTGTAGTTTTCTCGTAGAAGGATTTTGCATAGATTGTGTTACAGTAGTAGTACTATGGCTGTCCTTATTCAGCTTGACTATAACAAGCAAGTAGCTGGGAATAGGATTTAAATTATTTATTGGTTGTAGGCATAGGCAAGAGATCTGAAATTGAATATGTGGTTCTGGTGCTACATGATTTTCTTCTATTGATACAGTACTCTTTTGACACGATAAGTGTAAATTTTCATTCCACACTGGATTAAAGTCTCAGAAGTTAGTTGATTTTATCAAGTAGCTGCTCTTTTCCTTTTCATTTCTACTTTCTCAGCATTTCAAAACATGTTTTAAAAAAACAGACTTCATGTTTGTAATCCTGATGTTTCCATGTGTCCTCTTCAGTTAACCATCACACTTTTTTCTTGTCCATAACTTTTTTTTTCCTCCATACCGTTTGTTTATATTTCCTTTCACTCTTCATTCTCCCTCCTCTTCCACTTTGAGGACTGAGCCCAGGGGCACTCTACCGCAGGATCATGCCTCTACACCTTTTCTTATTTTGAGACAATTTTGCTAAGTTGTTAAAGCTTCCTTTGAACTTGGAATCTTGAAATCCTTCTGCGTCAGCCTGTTACGCAGCTGAGATGACAGGCATGCACCAGGATTACTCTTTCTTTTTATATTTTTGACTTTTCAACCAGCACAATTATACCTGAATATTCAGGATATTTGGGGGCAGCTGGTTTGCTTCTTCACAAGGGAAAAAAAAAATTCTTTGTGACAACTTGATACTATTGGGATATTCTTAGATAGATGAGGGGTCTAGTTCATTAGGTTATTTTTGTTTTTGCTGTGAGAAGTCTGGAGATACAATCCAGGCCAGCTGTTAACTTTTTATAAACTGGAGAACAAGCCTAGGCATACTTCTTGATAGAGCAAATGTGCTTGTCTTTCTGTTGTTGGGATAAAGTCTTGCCCAGTTGCCAAGGTTGGCCTTGAGTGGTCAGCCTTCCTGCCTCAGCCTCCCAGATATCTGAGATGACAGGCATGTACCATCACACCTGGTCTTTTTAATGTTCTCTACGGCTAGGGGCTACATGTAGGCTTCCTCAATGCCTGGAATAAGGAAACTGTCCGATTTTCTATTTTCCTGCCAAAGGGTTGATAAATTTAGCGCGCAGCATCCAGAAGAAGACTAAGTCTGAAGTTTCTGTATTGGGCTTGGGACTCCTGAAGTGAGGCCGCCTTGTGAGCCTTGGCAGGTTCAGGAGGGAAACTGGAATGAAAACCTACCTGATCATGCAGAGAGTTTCCCAGGTCTCTGCCCTGCTGCAACCCGCTGTGGCCTCTCTCTGTGTGAGCCAGTTCTCAGGCCCTAGCCCCTGCCTGCTGGGAAGATGCTTTCCTAGGCAGATTCCGAAAGCTCAGAGGGGCGCTGCTGTTACACCTTTTGCTTACTATTGCCCATTGCTATGTCTGTACATTTTAAAAAATGTATTTAGTATCATAGGGTCTGTAGAGCCTCACTACACAGATCAAACTCACAAGCACTGGGATTACAGGCATGTGCCACCATGCCCAGTCTCAATCTGTGTCTCAGCACACCGGGGCGGGGGGGGGGGCGGGGGCGGGCATTGCACTTGGGGTGTAACGAGAGGTCAGCTTTACAGAGCCATTCAGTGGTCTCCAGTTCCTCTGAGTAACCAAATCAGAGTAAGTCAAGCAGTGTATTTGTGGTGGATTATTTTACCCTCCCTTAACTTTGAATAGATTGCTTGCTGTAACTGTCACAGTGGTCACTGTATGGAAATGCAGGTGCCTGTGTTCATTGGGGACTTTGACCAATGAGCCACGGTTTCGGCTTCTGGGTTTATAAGTTGAGGTAACAAGGCGTATTCTAGTCACCTTCAGGAAATTCTGTTTAATGAAAATATTTGCTTTGTTTGCATATGCAAGTGCTGTATTAATGACATGTACCACAAGATAGGGATATAGGGATTTTTACTAGAGTGTCTTCCAGGGGAAAGGGCTATATTTGAAATTCGTGATTTGAATTAGAAGAATTATGGGAAAACTAGTTATTCCAAGGTAACTGAATGGAATTAGTTAATTAAAGGGCCTTAAGAGGATTTTTCTAACTTGTGCTTTAGTATTATAATCTATATTTGAAAGACACATTTTATTTTCTTTGATTTTAACCTTTTTTTGGTGGTACCAGCGATTGAACCAGTCCCTTGCACTTGCCAGGCAGGCACTTACTCCACTGAACTATCTTCCAGGTGCTTACTGATTTTACATTTCCTGAATGAACTGATTAATTTTCTTCAGGTGTTTTAATATAATAGAGTGATGTCAAGGAACACGGGGAAAATATCATGATAACATCACCCTATTTTCATGACTGTTGCCTCTTAATTCTCTGATTAGGGATAACTTTTTGGGTTGATGTTAGTTGGGGTTCTGTAGGCTTCAGTTACCTGAATGTCTGATTGTTTTCTCTAATTTGGGAAGTTTTCTGCTATTACTTCTGCCCATATTCTTTTTATATCATTTGTATTGACTCCTTCTTTCCCATTGATTCCCATTAATCTCACGTTGTTCATTTTTGCATCGTCTTGCAGATGTTGAATTATTTTTTCCTGCATTCTGGTTGTTTTTAAAAGATCCTTTCTTACTCTTTTTCACTGTCTGCAACTGTGTCTTCAAGGTTCGAAACTCTATCTTCATTTTCATTCATTCGGCTCTGCCAACTTGTGATCGAGGTTTTGTTTTCTTGTATATCTCTTTGAAACTGTTTCATGCGATCTATGTCTTTCCTATATTGCTCCGTCATGGAGTCCATCATTTTTCTATTCTCCTCTAATTTTTTATCGATGTCTTCTTTAATAGTATTGAAGTCTGTCATTATGGTTATCCTTTCTCTCTCTAATACAGAGACTATTTCTGTTCTGTTCTCCTTTGTACTTTTGTGTAGTTGTTCCCCTACTTGGGATGCTATTGATTTAGGCATATCTTTGTCAACTTTAGCTATTATTTCTGCTCTGATGTCCTCTGTACGTTTCTCCAGCCGTTTTTCCACTTCATGTATTTCTTTTTTTTACTTCAGATGTTATCTCTGATCTCAGTTGCTCTATAAGTTTCTGCACTTGTGTGTCTGCCTCAGATGCTACCCATTCAGAGGTTTCATCTGTATAATTCTCATTTTCTTCCATGATAGTGTCTTTATTTGGTTTGGGTGGGC
>PVJA010057306.1:0-10491 GCA_004027025.1 Myocastor coypus
TTTTTTTTTTTTTTTTTTTTTTTTTTTTTTTTTTTTTTTAATTTTTTTTTCGCAGGCCGGATTTAAGGCCCACGCTGCCCGTGGACTTCACACCTGCCTCAGTCAGCCAGAGATCAAAGGAGTCGCTGCTGGCACTAACACGCCATCCTCACACCCTGCCTTGCTGCCTTAAAGGAGCTCAGCACACAAGGAAGACTTTGGAAAAGCGGGCCAAGTGGGGCTATAATCCGAGCATTCAGGAGGCTGAGGCAGGAAGATCGCTGAGAGTTCCAGGCCAGCCTGGGCTGCCTAGTGAGAGCCTGTCTCAAAACCCAAAATAAACAAACAAACAAACAAATAAATGAAAGGAAAAAATTAAAATAAAAAGAAAAGGAAAAACAGAGGACAGGGAAGGAAAATTAACCCTTGGTGGAGAGCTTGTGGGGATCCTGAGCTACTTCTGCAACTCAAAACTAATTTATCATGAAAGACATTCTTAACTTTATTTATTTTGCTTGTCTTTTTTTTTTTTTTTTTTGTGGAACCAGGGATTGAAACATTTTTAGCTTTAGGGTGGCAGCAGGCTCGGGATCTAGGTGAAAGGGCACCAGGTGGGTCTAGCCCTGTCCGCAGCTCCCACTCGGGCAGCAAGACGAACAACCAAGCACCACATGCGCCTGTGATGGGCAGGGCTGTGACAGCCATCTCTGTCCTGCCTCCTCCACACGGTCCCCTACGCTCTGCAGGTGACCCACCGGGGTCACAGCAAAGCCCGGAGTTCATGTCCCTGTCCCTGAACTGCTTCTATACATGGGCTCCCTTTTATCCTCACACGATCTGACAGTTCTCTTGTTCTTATTTCACAAGTGAGGAAACTGAGGCACAGAGGAGTTATCTGAGCAGCCCAGGGCCACAGCGCTGGTGTCTCTGGCGCAATTTTAACTCAGCCTGGCACGCTTGCATGCACTTCAGGACACTGCCACCAGGTGGCAGGGGAGGACATGGTGCAGGATGAGGAAGGCTGTGGCCACCTTAGTGCCCTAAGAACCGCCAGCACCAGCCAGCACACCTGGCTCAACGGGTCCGGAGCCACCCAGGCCTGCACCTCCAGGCCCTAGGTGTCCACTTCCTGCTGAGGCATGTGTGCGTCCGACACTGCGTGACACCGGGTGACATGGCCAGCCTGCTCAGGCTGCAGTGGGTACAGCCAATGCTCAGACTCTGAGCTGCCCCACCCGAAATCCCAGCACCCCGTGAGCCTCAAGCAGGAAGATCACGAGCTCAGGCCTAGCCTGGACAGCTGGTGACTTAGCAAGGCCTGTAGGTTCCGGCATGTCCAGTGCCGGGACTAACGACTCGATTAAGGTAACACTTGCATTTCTAGAGACTAGCTCAGGAACGGCTCAGCTTCTCTTCCTCCTTTGATGCTACCTTACCAAAAGAAATAGTACTGTGAGAAGAAGTCTAGATGCCCATGTTACTTATAGCCACTGCACGCCCTGGCACGCTCAGGCGCTAGGCAGGGCCACGAGCCTGTGCAGAGCGGCTCCTGACTCCGATTCCTGATAACCACGATTCCCGGGGGCGGCAACTTACTCTGGAGCCAGGGAGGCACGCAGCATGGTTGAGGCCTGCAGGGAGGAAGAGAAAGCAGGGGCGTGAGTGTGGCCGAGCCACTCGGGCAGCCTGGAAGCACGAGATCGGCAGCATGTGACGTGCAGGGCTCCCGAAGGCCCTCTTGAATTTAGCATCAGCCTGGGCATCTGAAGTTTCAGCCCACAGCCTCAGGCCCTGGAGACCCTGTAGTGTGGCAGCGTCGCCTCCAGCGCTGCAATGTCTGCTCCACATGAGGAGACCTGAGGACCCTGCAGCTGAGCACCTGGCTCTAGAGCAGGAGTCACATCCCAGAGCCATGGTCACCGTGCCCAGCAGCCTGCTTCAGGGCTGTCCCTCCAGCCTGCCTGCCACTGCCCGGTCCCCTGCCTCAGACCCTTCCTCCGTGCTGGCCCACTCGGCAGCCCACTCTCACCAGAGTCATGTCTGCTTTGCTGCCCCATGTCCCTTTCTGGCTACTGCTTCTCCCTGGTGGTCATTCTGACGCCAGGGAACACGTGACCATGTCTGGAGATATTTCATTGTCAAAACCAGGGGCCAAACTGCTGGCAATTTATGGGTGGTGGCCCCAAACAGCAGTGCACTGGACAGATGCGGTTCTCAAGGCCTGGCCAGGGCACCAAGGAGCACGACAGCCCCCCACCGTGACCACGGAAGCAGATGCCGTCAGCACAGCCCCCACACAGAGCTCCTCCTGGCCAGCTGGGATGCTCACGTGACACATGCTGAGTTCCAGGCCGGTGACACAGTGAGACACAGACCCTGCCGTGCCAGCTGCCACCAGGAGCAAAGCCGTCCTCCTTGACCTGGAGTTGGCCTAACAGTGGCTGCAAACATAGCCCGGTTGAGTCTTGGTGGGTGGCTCAGAGTACGGCTCGAAGCCCCTAGCCCTGGAAGGCTCAAAAGAAACTACCTGTCTGCTGGGCATCGGGTGCAGGCCTGTGTTCCCAACATCTGGAGGCTGAAGCAGACGGATCGCCCCAAGTTTGGAGCCTGCCTTGGCTACATAATGAGCTCAAGGCCAGCCTCAGCTACGTAGTAAAACCTTGTTTCGGAAAAACGAAACAAAAGGAGGGAAAAAGAGGAAGAAAAGAAGGAAGGAAAGGGCTGGGGAGATAGCTCAGTAGAGTAAGTGCTTGCTTGGCAAGCACAAGGTCCTGAGTTTAATCCCTGGTACCATGCACACACACACACACACACACACACACACACACACACACACACACACGGAGAAAGGAGGAGAGAAAAAGAGAAACAGAAAGAGTAGAGTGGCCAGATAGCTCGGCAGACTAAAGTGGCCTGCTTAGGCAGAGTGCAGTGGCCAGGGCTTGATCCCTGGGTGTGCCATGCCAGCCCCACCCCTGGGGAGTGCTGAGACTGGGACTGAGACTGGGTATGGTGGCGCCCACCTATAATCCCAGCACTCAGGAGGCTGAAAACAGGAGGGTCATTATGAGTTGGATCTGTGCAGTGAGACCCTGTATGAAATACTTTAAAAAAAATTTTTTTTTTCTTGTTTCAGAACCTTTATTTGTTTATTCATTCATTTTTATGGCCAGCTTAGCCCAACCCGAGGGCAGGGCTAGTGCAGCATGTGGTACCAGGGATTGAACTGCATTCCCTGAAGCCGCCCAAGCTTTCCCAAGCAGGCGCTTTAGACCACTGAGCCATCCTGCCGGGCCCCTGAAATACTTTGAAAAAAGAGAGAAACTGCTCTTCTCAATCTCGGCTGCCACGTGTTCAGCGACCTCCCAGGAAGGCTGGCTTTGCTGAGACTTCTGTGTGAAGAGACCCCTACAGCCATGCCTTTCCATAGCCAGGACCACACAGCCTGTGTTCTCCTTGTCCCCAAGTGCAGGGGGACCACGTGGTCAGCAGCTCTCAGGCATCTCCAGGAAAGCACGGGGACGTCTGTGCCTCACCTCATGAGCGAATGACCCTGAGCCTCGGTGCCAGGGTCTGCACAGCAGCTGTGCGACCACCTGGTCTTTTTTAAAAACGGATTTGATTCTGGTTTTAATATAAAAGATGAGTATGTGAAAAAAACATAGTACTCTGAGGGGCGCGCCGAGACCTTAGCATTGAAACAACCAGGCCATGTGGGGTGTGTGGTGGCCCCGGAGACGCCGGCAGCACATGCTGAAGCAGGCCTGGGGGCTGCCCGCTCTGGCCGCGATCACTGGGATCCTCAGCTGCACGTTTCCCTCTTTGCAGAGGCTGCCAGGGAGCTCAAGCAGAAGCCGAGGCCCACCTCTCCAGGGGTGCCGTGGTGGAGGACAGGCATTCTGTCCCAGTGTCCCACCTGCCCTACCTTCCTTTGCCACCCCTTCTTTGCTAGTCCTTGTCTCGTTCCTTGTGCTTATAGTTCCTCGTACTGAGCTGCTTCAAAGGCTCTTGAGAATGTGGTGGGCTGTAGCTTTTATTTTAAATACGGAAGCTGGGCTCGATGCAGCACACTCTTGTCAGAGTGCAAGTCCTCGCCTCAGAGCTCTGTCTCCCAGGTACCAAGGGCCCAGCCTCCCCACCCAGCTCCGAGCTGCAGAGAGGTGTGAGCACCCAGAGAGACCACACTTTCCCAGAATGTCAGTGTCAGGAAAGCTGAGCGGTGGCTAGGGGCCGGCTCGGGAGCAGGGCCAGCTGAGGTCTGTGACGCCTGACCCCAGGCTCCTGGCGCCACCGACAAAACTGGAAGGAGCCAGTGGAGAAGCAGTGGCCTTAGTGCTGGAGTCAGCAGAGCTGGTAATCACCTGTCAGCTGACAGGGCCTCCCGGGGCATCGAGGCTGGCCTTGAACTCCCACATCCTCCTGCCTCTGCCTCCTGAGCGCCGAGATCACAGGTGTGCGCCACCACACCTGGCACGAGGGCTATGCTCAATTTTGGGAAACACACGCTAATTCTATAAGCATGTACAATTTTCTGTACTTTTAAAATAATAAATAAGAGAAACACACACTTCGCATTTAGGTGTAGAGGGCCCCGATAGATGTACCTGTTGCCCCAGAAGTTCAGAGACCAGCTCTGTGGGTATGCGGGGTGGAGGCATTCGGGGTTAAAAACTTCGTGTGGCTGAGTCTGGGTAAGGGGGCACCAATGTCCCAGGTGTTATCATGGCAACTTTTGTTTAAATTTGTATTTATCCTCCAAAAAATTTAGAAAGAAAGAAAAAGCCCCTGCTTTAGGCCATGCAATTCCAATATGCCGGTTGTTTTGTTTGTTAGTTCTGTTTTCCTGAGTCAAGTTCTTATTATGTAGCCCAGGCTGGCCTTGAGCTCACAGCAATCCTCCTGCCTCAGCCTCCAGAGTGCTGGGATTATAGGCATGTGTTACTATACTTGGATTACTAAGGCTGTTTTTTACATTGAAATAAGAAAGGTTTCCTTCCACTTCTCTGCCCCTGTGGGTCACAGCGCCCCTCTCTTCTCTTCCCTGGTATCTCTACTTCTCCCAAGACTGCTCCAGGGCAGCCTCCTGCCTGACTCATTCCCAGGCTTTCCCTGTCCTCAGTGGGGTTCACTTTGGATTTGGGGGATAGATGGGGGTGGGTAGGGCCTCACCGTCCCAGGTCTGGTGAAGTCCACGCTGTGTGCCAGGCTCTGTCGCATCTGGTTGCTGAAGAGGCGGACGCAGACGCTCTGCAGGTACTCGGGTGTGATCTGTGAGGGGATGAGGACCAGTGTGGTGACAGGCAGTGACTCCAAGAGGGGCATGAGGCCCGCCATCCCTTGAGAGCCTCTGTGTGGTGCAGGGAGGAAATGGAGCTGGACAAAGAACCCTTGGCTACAGTCTGGACGTGTCCAGGAGGAAGCCGCACATCAACCTGACCCCTGACCCCGAAGGAAAAACTGCCAGTGTCCTGCACAGGTGACTATTCGCCACCACACTTCCATGATGTGTGCCTCCACTGCTGTGGAAAATAAAACAGACCTGGGTTCATGTTTTGTGAATTCAGGAAAAAAAAAAAAAAAAAAAAAAAGCCAATGTGACCACAGGACTGCCGGGCATTGGGCAAAGGGTGTGGCTCGGGCCCTGGGCTCCTGAGGAAACTGTCACCTCTGCCTGGCACGACCCTGGCCTGGCCAGTGAGACGACGGATGCCCCAGCCCTATCACACTGAGGGGTCAGTGAGGCCCCAGCTGCACCCGGCTCATGACTAGTGGTGAAGGAGGCCCTGGCTGAGAGGCTGGCAGAGACATCACTCATCCACGCAACTGCGAGCGCTCCCTCCTCATCCCGTGTAAAAACAGCTTTGTGCCCTGTCCCTTCTCTGTAGCCTAAAAGCACGTTCAGATGCGTTCCACACCCACTCGGCCTCGCCTCCTTGCGTAAGCTTCGGCTACCCACTGCTCTCCGACTTCCTCCCTTTGCAGCCAGGGCAAAGTCCCCATGATCCTCCACAGAAGCCACGTGCCAAGGCCACCATAGTGGCCTCCTAGAGGCCAACAGTTCTCTTCTCCAGGGTTCTCTGTGCAGTGACCTTTCCTCCTGCGCCTTTCCTCCTGACTACAGGAAGGGTCCCCAGAAACCACCTCCCCAACAGGTAAACTGGATTAGGTCACTATACTGCTCATGACAGGTGAAGAAGGACATGAATAGATAGTTGACATAAAAAATATACATATATATGAGTGGCCAATGATACAGGAAGATATATTGAGATTCATGGGTAAGTGTAAATGGAGACATTTAGGATACCAAGTTTAACTTGCCAGATTGGCAAAGATTTAATCCTAGATAGATTTGCTATGTGCAGGGAAAAGCAGGGCCTTAGCTGCGCTGCTGACATTTGAGATAAATGACTTTGCGCCATTTATCAAAATACCGATGCTCACCCATGACCGGCAGCCCACCGGTGGGACCTCCTCCTACCTACGCTCACAGGCACACGGACCACGCCGGGGCTCGCTCTTACCATCTTGCCGCTCACTGTGGCCTCCAGAGAATCCACGAGCTCAGCCGTGACGCCAATGAGGTTGTGGTAGTCGGCCTGGATCTTATTGTACCGCTTCAAGTACGTCATGGACCTGCGCTCTGCCTCGAGCAGCTGCTGGTGCAGCTGCCGCAGTGTTTCTAGGAGAGAGCGGACGTCCCAGCCGGTGTAAGAACAGCAGCAATGACAACCACAGAACAAAAATAACTGCATTCTTCTCCAAGGACGGCCACACCCAGGCTCAGAACATGTTGTCGTCATCACAAGGAACCTGGCACTACCAATGCCTACAATTTTACTTCTACGTCATGCCAAGTGCATCTACAAAAGGCTCTGCAATTGCTGATTTGAAGTTTCTTGTTTCTGGAGTTCAGTTGAATCCTTACTAGAGTGCCTACAAAATCTCTTCCTTCAACTGTACCCCGTGACATTCCCATTTTAGTTCTTCTTTCCCATCTAAGAAACAAAATCAACGCTTTCAACCTTGGCTCACAAACTGGATGGGCCAGACACGTGTCTTTTCCTGTCTCTGCACTAGGAGGCTGTCTGAGGGCCAAGCCCTGTCTGCGACAGTTTTGTACTTTAATCAAAAGTCAGGGCTGCTGGAAAAATAAGGCTCTGGGATGAGGTGAGGCCTCGGTGCTCCCTCCATGGTTTGATAAAGCAGAAAAGCACTGCACCAGGCCTTCACCCAGCAACAAGGGGGGCCCAGGGCCCTCCATGGGGTCCCCAGGGGCAGCCTGGAGCGATGAGGCCAAGCTTGCAGAAGCTGGTGCTCAGTCAGAGCCTGCTGTTGGTCAGTGCCCCATGTTGTGAAAAACCACATTAAAAAAGTACGGTAAAAGTAGGAAAAGGTTGATGTGGGCCCTGTTTTTTTTTTTTTTTTTTTTTTTTTTTTTTTGTGGGACTGGGGTTCAAACTCACGACCTTGCACTTGCCCAGCAGTCACTTGTGCCTTGGAGCCATCTCCCCAGCTCCCCTTGGGCCCTGTTTTGGAGACGGGGCTTCACCCTGCTGCCTTTTGGCCTGCAGCACAGTGGACACTATGGCAGGAATGGGCAGCAGAGGCCACTGGGCCCCATGGTGGCCTGGAAGCAGAGAGGGAACCTGCCTTGGAATGGGCAGCAGAGGCCACTGGGCCCCGTGGTGGCCTGGAAGCAGAGAGGGAACCTGCCTTGGAATGGGCGGCAGAGGCCACTGGGCCCTGTGGTGGCCTGGAAGCAGAGAGGGAACCTGCCTTGGAATGTGGTGACTTGACTGCCCTCCCCAGCCCTGCCTCCCACAGCAGCCCCACCCTCACCCCCAGGGCACCACAGCCTGGGAACCTTCCCTTTGCCCTGGTCCTCTGGGGTTCAGTACAGATCCGAACTGCAGCGCACTTCCTGCCTCCTCCTGAAGGCCTCACTCAGACAGATCACTCCACCCACACCCAGGTCCCTGATAGGTGGACCCAGCCACTTGTTATACCTAAAGCCTTATTGCAGAGTACATTTCACAGATTGCAGAGTACATTTCACAGATGCAGCGCACTTCCTGCCTCCTCCTGAAGGCCTCACTCAGACAGATCACTCCACCCACACCCAGGTCCCTGATAGGTGGACCCAGCCACTTGTTATACCTAAAGCCTTATTGCAGAGTACATTTCACAGATACAGGGAGAAATTTAAAAAAAAAAACAATAAAGACCTGGGCCAGCCAGGTGTGGTGGCACTCATCTGTAATCTCAGCACTTAGGAGGCTGAGGCAGGAGGATCATTTTGAGTTCGAGGCCAATCTGGACTATAAAGTAAGTTCAAGGCCAGCCTGAACTCAAAGCATAGGTAGACCCTGCCTCAAAAAGATCAGGAAAAAAAAAAAAAAAATGGCTAGGGATATAGTTCAGTGGCGAAAGCACCTATGTGGTAAATGGTCCTGAATTTGATTTCTGGTACAAGAAAAAAAAAAAAAAGAAAAGACCTGGGCTCAAAGTTCAAAGTTTGACAAAATGTTTAACTGGCCCAACCCTCTCTCTTAACCTGTGACATAAGGACAATTGCCACCTTGAAGACTGTTGTGAAGATTGAAGAAACAGACTGCTTAGCACAGAGGGTGGCCCAGAGCTGGAGAACAGGAAGTGGTGACGAGTATTCTATAGCTCAGACTGGACTCAAACTCATGGTGATCCTCCTGCCTCAGCCTTCCCAGTGCCAGGATGACAGGTGTGTGCCACTACACCTTTTCCTGCTGCAGTATTTTCTTACCTTCTTCAAAAGGTTACAGAAACTTCATCCATGAAATTTTATGATCAAGGCTCACAGAACGTCATTACCCAGCCATTCCATTTATACAACGCCTGGCTGGGAGGCACAAGTGAGTGGCAAGGGGTGATCATGCGGGTCTCTGCCAACACACTGCACTGCAGAGTTTCCTCAGCTGTAGCTGCATTTTGCGCCCACCAAGCCCTGCTGCACTGACATCTTGCCAACTGCCCTCAGAAGAGCGTGTAACAGCAAACCTGAGATGGCTCACAACCTCGGCACCCTGGCTGGCTCCTGGGCCCGGGCTGCCCTTCGGCAGGGCTCAGCCCCCTATGGAGATCCAACAGGCTGCGCTCAAAGCCCGAGGGTCCCTGGGAGCCAAGGACGTCTCTCCCCACCTTCTTCTGCTCCTGACAAATCCACAAGGAGTGGCTGGTGGGTGCAGCCAGGTGGCTGGAGATCAGGATGGATCCAAGAAGCCCGGTGAACCCCACTGGACAGTCAGAGGCCACAGCGCTGCTGCCTGGCTCAGGCAGCAGACCCACACAGCCCGTGGTCCTGGCTTTGCAGCCCACAAAGATGTGAAGTTACGGGATCACGGTGGGAGAATTCACGGGGTCCCTGCAGCAGCCCCCAGTTGGGCCACCACCTGCAGAGTAACAGGGTGGCAGGTCGCCCGAGCCCTCAGCTCACATGGAGCCCCCGGGCCGCAGGTTGGGTATGGAGCTGTGAGATCCAGCGTCTACTCTGCTGGGCTGTGGCCAGGTATTGGGTATCCCTTCTTGCCAAGCTCCTACTCCCTGGCATGCCTCACACCCACAGCCTGGAGTGGCGGGACCTGCATCTCCTAGCACTCACGGCTCAGTCTTGGAGCGCCTGAGTCTTGGGCTTGGGGTGGCGCTGGGGACCTGGGACCAGGGACAAAATGCTGTGGTGGGGTGTGTCCCTGCCAGTGAGAGTCACAGGCTCGACCCCCAGAGTGGGAGGCAGGGACCCCACGCTGAGCTCCCCCACCTCTCTAGGATCTCCAGAGGTTGGAGCTAAGTGAAGGGTCTCAGGTGTTTCACTATGGGGACAGAAGGGAGGGCAACCCCTGAGGTGACTGAGGGCAAAACCGGCATCCCAGGCTGCTCCATGTGCTTTCTGTTGTTGGTCTTTGTTGAGGCAGGATCTCACTGTGGTGCAGACAGGCCCCAGATTTTCTGCAGTCCTCCTGCCTCAGCCTCCTGAGTGCTGGGATGACAGGTGTGTGCCACTGCGCCTGGCCTCCCACCCTTCTGTGGCTCACCAAAATCTTTGGTTATACACAGGGACCGCAGTTCGATCCCTGGTACCACATTCTATGCCAGCCCCACTCCCAGGGCAGGCTGAGCTGGCCATAGCATAAATAAGTAAGTAAATAAATAAAAATAAAGTAAAAAAAAAAAAAAAACCTTTGGTTATGGGACAAAGCTGAAAATATTACCTACTTATTATTGCTATTATTATTATTATTATTATTACTTTATTTATTTATTTATTTTTTTGTGGGACCGGGGTTCAAACTCACAACCTTGTACTTGCCAGGCAGGCACTTGTGCCATGGAGCTATCTCCTCAGCCCCGATATTACCTACTTATAAAGAGTTAAGGAACTCCCGGGAGTGGTGGCTCACGCCTGTAATCCCAGCACTCAGGAGGCTGAGGCAGGAGGATTGGTGCGAGTTCGAGACCAGACTGGGCTACAAAAGTGAG
>PVJA010057307.1:0-10490 GCA_004027025.1 Myocastor coypus
TTGGACAAATCATTGAACATTAAGACTACTTAATTTTTATAATTTTAGTCTAAAAATTAAATTTTTTCTCTAGATTCTTGGAGAGTGGTAAATACAAATGGAAACAAAATTGTGCATTTCAGAACAACAATAGATATAGGAAATGTGCAATTTCAACTTAAGTTTTTGATATATAGTCACATGGGAAAATTAAGATGCCTAAATTTTTCCTACATTCAATAAATAACAAATAAAAATATAGTGCTTATGTAACTATCAATAGTACTCTCCGTGTACTCTGTTTTCAATTTTGGGTTGTCTGAATTCGATACCAATGTGGGTAGAGTCACTTACCTAACATCTTAAACTTGGCAGCCGTATTACCTTTCAATCTACTGAATTTTCTTTCGTATCAATGCAGGTTCCTTCTACTGTACCAGAAACTCTACCTCCTACCTCTGGCGTTTACAAGGTGAGCATTCTAGGGCTGGTTGTAGCTGAGAGTATGAGAAATGAACCTACACAGCCTTGTTAAGAGCAGTTCCCTCGTGGATCAAGGTTCGTCGCACCTCCCACCGGCCTTGTTCTCTCATGGTATCGCTTTTCATAGATGATTGAAGCCATGGAGTATCATTTAACAATCCTGAGTTATTGTCACTGAGCCTGCTTCCCCCTTTATTCTAATCCTGTCACATTAGACCTGAGCTATAAATTACTTTGAAATTAATTTTTCAATTTAAGTGCTATTTCCTTAGGAAAACCTCTCCGCCAAAGTGACCAACAACCTTAATTATGCTTCCTCTTCCTTTGTTCATGGCAACACTATCCTTAGACTCATTAGTTACACATGGCTTAACCAAATGTATCATCTGGGTCATGCACACGGAGTCAGATTTTAACAAAAACACGTAGAATTCAAAATTATGATTTAATCTCTGATTTTGGAGGCAAATGTTTCAGTCTCTCAGTAAATTTAAGTGGGCCATCCCTATGAAAATGAGACTATGGTTTTCATCTAACATGTCTTAATGAAGTAATTCTACTTAGGTGACGTATGTAAGCATTCCAGCTGCATTCCAGCTGCATTCCACATGACAAATTACTATGCCCCCTAGGCTGCTCGGGAGCTGAAATCATCACTAGAGTAATTTTCAACTATTTGGAGTTTCTAATCCCTTCATGAAGGAAGGCACATCTCATATAATTATGGAAAAATACAAAGGCTTGAATTTTTGCTTGTAGAAATTAGTATTTTGCAGGTTTACTTTTATGCTAAACAGTCTCTCCAAAAGATGTTTTTAGAAAATTGTATATTACTAAAATGAGAGATATTAATTTTTATATGTTTAGGTTTTTTTTTTTTTTATTCAGACACACAATTTATCAGGATACAGAAACATATGCAATACAAGGCAGAAATGCCATGATAACACACCTGCTCACTGCGGTGTTCTGTAGTACACTCAACTATGCACTGCTAAGAACATAGGACACCATATAGACACTGCAGAATTAAATAGATAGCTTACAATCATGTTATATCAAGACTATTAGGTAAATTCATTCAGGATTCTGGACTTCATAGTCACCTTAATTTTCTCTATTACGGAATTCCGGGGATTGGACTCAGGACCTCATGCTTACCAGGCTGACACATTAGCCACTGACCTATTTCCACAGCCTCCTATACTGTATTCTCAAAAACCAATTTGCTTAGAAGAGCTAAGGAGGTAGAGTAACTTCACTGAGAATAACTGATGAAAATCTTAAATTCTCTAGAGAAGTAGACCACGTATGAGGTGGTGAGGGGAGAGGGTAGATATGAAAGGGCTGCCCCCTTCTCTCGGTTCACTATGGGCCAAAGGAACCTAGGCACAAGTCCTCAAACTCTTACAGAAGGTAGCTGGAGTCCAAATTAAACAATAAAGATATGGCTGGGTCTTCCTTAACCATATACCAGATGCTGAGCCATTATGTGGGAGGTGAAAAACTGTTTCAGTCATGGAACCTGCTCAGTACTCATGCAGGAAGGGGCAGGAATAAAGCTGTTGTGATAACTCCATTTCAGGGCAGGTACTACGTGCTTTAGGAAATAAAGGTGGGGCCCTTAGCTCCTTCCCCAGCGCTGCAGAAAAAAAAAAAAAAAAAAAAAAGACTAATAACAAATATTAGGGTCGCAAAGCTTAACAGCTTTGCCTATTATGTTAGCTGAGCAGAGACGATTTCACTACCTTAAAAGTTTCTTTCAGTCCTCCTCTGCTAGACCCATGTTTAAATCTGTGGTCAAGAGGCTGGAGTACAAGGAGCTTGCTGCCAACAGTTTTATACCACACGATGACTGTTGTATGCTCTGCATAGTCTCTTCTTCCAGGCAGGGTAAAAGTGGCTGTGAGGACCTTTCTGAGGTTCTGTCCACCTCCTTCTTACAGGGTTGCTATCAGCACTGGATCTGGTTGAGGTCAATCCTCACTTGGCCACTTCAGAGGAAGAAGCAAAGGCTGTGGCCAGCCTCATGGTGCATGTGATTGCTTCGAGTTTTGGTCAGACCAGGCAAGGAAGGTGCATCGTCTATGACCAACTTCCTATTCCCAGCTCAACCGATGAGTCCGGAAACAAAGAACTTGTGAGAATTTAGGACACGCTGTAGGCTGGAATGTTTCACAACGGGAATTCTGAAGTTGCAAGGTATTTTGAGGGGACAGATATTAATGGTTACCTGGATCAATACTGCCTTAAGGAGAACATCTGTGCATTCCCACAACTGTAAAGTTTCTCCCTCTATTTTGGTGACCAGCAATACTACTGTAGATTTTTTTTTTTCAGTTTACAAGGAATTAATGTAGTATTAAGTAAATCTGAAGGGATCATAAACGTTTATTAGCTCGGTATGTCATACTGTTCTCATCGCTCGTACGTGGCTTTCCATCTGGATGCCCCCTTCCCACAGCCTGGCTGCACAGTGCATCCTCGCGCTGTCAGCCTGCAGCAGCAGCATGCTTAGTCCACCTCCTGCCTAGCAGCGCGCATCCACAGGGTCATGGTTCTGGCCCACAGAGCCCCTCCGAACAGGAAGTTCAGTGCTTGCCAAAGAACTTGTAATACACCAGGCTGCCCAGGATGGTGAGCTCCAGTACGATGACAATGATGGAAAGCAGCCACTTATTGGCTGTCACTTTTCTGGACATTGAATGGAAAATCTTCCGACTTTCACTCAAGTTTTCACTTGTGTGTATCGGTCTGCTTTTGGTGCGCTCCAGCTGGTCCCACTGCTCCCCCAGCTCTTCTGTGATTTCTGAGCCAATTTGGTCAGTCTCTGTGGCAATCCAATATGACCGTCCAATGCTCTGGGTGGCTCAGTCGAGGCTTTCGGTGCCCTCTGAGACTGAGGCTGATTCATCTGCTCCTTTACCATACTGCATCTCTTCTCGACCCCCAGGCGCAGCTGTCAAGGCAAGCCTCTCACTTCCAGGTGTAGCTTGGCAAGGTCTTTCTGGTAGTTTCGCACTTAGACATCGTGGAGTTACGGAAAGACAGGAGCACATACCGCAGCCCCTTCTCCATCTCCACCAGCGTTCCATCTGCTTTCTGTTGCTTTTTCAGCAAAATCTCGGACAAAACTGGGCATGGTGGTGCATACCTGTAATCCTAGCACCTGGGAGGCTGAGGCAGGAGGATGAGTGTGAGTTCAAGACCAGCCTGGGCTACAGAAATGAACTCAAGGCCAGCCTGAACTGCGTAGCTAGACCCTGTCTCAAAAAGACCAAAAAAAAAAAAAAAAAAAAAAAATCTCAGACCAACTTCTTCTTCTAGGTCCCCAGCAGATGCTCTGACACCCGGAAAGAGATGCTTCTGGGGTATCTATTTAGTTTTTAACTGACGAAAATTGTGTATATTAATTGTCTACAGCATAACATCTTGAAATACGTTTCTATTAATAACTAAATCAAACTAATCAGGGTGCATATTCCAATTCCTATTTTTTGTAGTGAGAACACTTAAAAACTACTCTCAGCAATTCCCAAAAATGCAGTATGTTGTCATTAGCTGTAGTTGCCATGCTATAGCAATGATTTTAAATTTCTTTTTTCTTTCTTTCTTTCTTTCTTTCTTTCTTTCTTTCTTTCTTTCTTTCTTTCTTTCTTTCTTTTATATATTTGCTACGGAGTCTTGCTATGCAGCTCAGACTCGTAGTGACCCTCCTGTATTATCCTCCCCAGTGCTGGGATTACAGGTGTGTGCCACTACACTACGACTCAGTGGCCAGCTCAGCTCACCCTGGGGGCAGGGCTGGTATGGCATGTGGTGCCAGGGATCGAGCCCTGGTTCCTGTGCTTGCCTAAACAGGCACTTAGTCTGCTGAGCTAGTTCGCCAGCCTTTACCAATGATTTCTCTAATTCTTTTTTCCTAACTGAAATTTGTATGCTTTTATCACCATCACAACAACTCCTACCTCAAATGCCTGCTGAACATGATTCTAAATCTCTTTTTTTAAGAGTTCCAATTTTTAGATTCCATACGTAAATGAGATCCTATGACATGTGCCCTGCTGTGCTGGCTCACTTCACATTATACAGTGACCCTCAGGTTCATCCCTTTTTTTTTTTTCCTACAAAAGGCTAAGTTCTCTTTGAAGGCTGAATAGTACTCCACCAAGTACAAATGCCACATTTCTTCATGTGTGCAGCTCTTCATGGGCCCTTTCCTTGTTTTTATAGTTTGGCTATCATGAATAATGCTGTAGTGAGCATGGAAATAGATGTGTCTCTGTGATGCATGGATTTTATTTCTTCTGGATGAGAGACCAAAAGTATTATTACTAACTCATATAATAGTTGTCTTTTTAACGTTTTAGGAATCACCATACATTTTTTTTTCTAACGACAGCATCAATTCACATTCATCCTAGTGGTGTGAAAGACTTCTTTTCCACGTGCTCTTCAACACTTGCCACCAACGAATTTTCTATGCAACTTCCATATGTAAGAAAATATTTCAAAATAAAGCCATTGTTGATTAACTGTTATCAACTTATAGTAAACATAACAATCATTGAGAAAATTTTCATCAGTAACTTATGAAATTTTCTGAGATTTTTATAAGCAGGAAACTCGGAGAATATACAAGGCTGCTTTAAAATACACTATCATAAAATGGGTGAAACATCACTGCCCCAATCGAAGATAATTTTTTTTTTGTCTTTTTGAGACAGGGTCTTGCTATGCAGTTCAGGCTGGCCTTGAGCTCACTTTTGTAGCCCAGGCTGGTCCTGAACTCGCACCAATCCTCCTGCCTCAACCTCCCAAGTGCTGGGATTACAGGCGTGCGCCACTATGCCCGGCTGCAATCGAAGACAATTTGATGTGAACAATATTAGAGTGACAAAATCACTTAGGAATTCATATAGCTGGCATTTCAGGATGGTCAACTTCAGTCAGAGCTCACAGATGCTAGGCTTGGAATTTTTTGCTTCCCCTGGAAATGTCATATAGATTATCATCTGTATTGCTTATACCGAGGGCTGGCAAGATAGCACAGCAGACTTAGGCAAGTACAGGGATCAATGTTTGATCCCAGGTACCACATGCCATGCTGGCCCCACCCCCGGATGTGCTGAGTTGATGACACAGACCAGGTGTGGTGGTGCACACCAGTAATCTTAGTATTGGGGAGGAAAACAGGAGGATCACTATGAGTCCAATCTATGTAGTGAGAGCCTGTAGACCCTATACCAAATACAATAATTAATTAATTAAATTATATTTCTTGTACCTTAAAAAGTGTTTATAATTTATGAACTTACATAAAACAACTATAAAAAATTTCTAACTTCATAGGATCAGCTCTCAGCCCTTGAAAATTTTGATCAAGTAATTTTATTTGATTGTGACCACCCCACAAATGATACCTCCATTGGGGGATGGGGATATAGTTCAGCAGCACAGTGTCTGCCTGGCAAGAACAAATACCTGGGTCTGATCTGGGGTACAGAATATAAACAATCAAAGAAACAAATAAATAGAAGCAAATTATTTCCAAGGACATACATTGAAAATATAATTATAAGAAATATATTTTCAGGGCCAGCTGGGTAGCTCAGCAGATTAAAGCACCTGCTTAGGTAGGTGCATGGGCCAGTGTTCAATCCTTGGCATGCCATCTTGGCCCTGCCCCTGGGGGTGCACTGAGACAGTGATTGAGACTGGGTGTGGTGACATGCATCTGTAATCCCAGTGCTTAGGAGGCTATAAACAGGAGGATCACCAGGCATGGTGGCACACACCTGTAATCCCAGCACTTGGGAAGCTGAGGCAGGAGGATCAGTGTGAGTTTGAGACCAGCCTGGGCTACAAAAGGGAGCTCAAGGCCAGTCTGAACTGCATAGTGAGACCCTGTCTCAAAAAGACAAAAAGACAGACAAACAAAAACAAAAAACAAAACAAAACAGGAGGACCATTACAAGTCCATTCTGTGTAGTGAGACCATGTAGACCCTGTAGTAAGTACATAAAAAAAGAAATATATTCTCAACATATTGTTTTGACATTTCTATTTTTATTTTAAAGAGAAAAGAATAAACAACACAATGGAGTTTCACATCAGTTTAGTAGGGCAGTTACAATCGTACATTGCATACTGTTGGTTTCATAGTAGTTAATCAGCATGGAAAGACAGGAGTGATACCTTGTGTAAATGTGGTGGCTGCATGTGGAGTGTGAGTGGGAGTATTTGAAGGCACAGCGAATTACTGGAAAATTTGCTGGGCATAGTGTCAAAGCAGTCTCTTTTCAAAGTCCCAACTGTACTAATTTTAACAGCTCAGAAATGCAAATTAACTTGAGATTTTGTTATAAAGGATAATTTTATTCCTACTGCGAATCACCCTTTGCTGTTGAGTGCAGGCCCTAACTTTTCTGGTTGTACCATCACAGAGGGTTAATTAAAAGTAATACCTAATTTTCTACTTACCCTGGTACCTGGAATGTTTACTACTAGTAGTTGAGTAAATTTTTATTTCTCTCACTTTTAATTCACTTTTTCCCCTCTTTGAAACACTACTGTTTGGATACTTCTTAATAGCTAAGCACTATTTTATTAATTTATTTATTGATTGATAAATTAATTAATTAATTTTCCAGAACCAGGGATTGAACTCAGGCCCTTGTGTTTGCCAGGCAAGCACTTATTCTACTGAGCTAGCTTCTCAGCCCCAGAACTATTATATATATATTTAATTTTTTTAAGCTGGGCGTGGTGGCGCACACCTGTAATCCCAGCACTCGGGAGGCTGAGGCAGGAGGATTGGTACGAGTTCGAGACCAGCCTGGGTTACAAAAGTGAGCTCAAGGCCAGCCTGAACTGCATAACAAGACCCTATCTCAAAAAGACAAAAAAAAAATATTTAATTCTTTTTAAGAAACTATTATTTATTTGTTGAATATGCAATACAGAGAGCATGTAAGATGAATTCAGTGGTCAAAATTATCCTTTTTTTTTCTTTTTTTGCAGTATAGGACATTAAATTCAGGACTCTGAGCAAGCACTTATTCTACTGAGCTATCTCCCTGGCCCCAAAATTATCTTAAACTTTTGAACATCATATATTTTGACCTAATTATAGGTAGCTTAGCTATTCTCAAGACAGGTATTTGCATTGACATAACAGTGCAATATTCTTTAGTGTTTTTCTGATATTAATGTTAAAATCTGGATCATTTCAGTAAAAATATATAAAACAAGTACAAAAAATAGGATTTGCCTTGACACAATTATGAGCTGAAGCATCAATTGAGGCTTCCAAATTTGACGGAGTTTTTTACAGTTATCTTCAAGTGACTGAAAGCCACGACTACACACTGTGATCCTCCCATGTAGACCACAGTGGAAATTTTCTTCATGTATTCTTCTCTGAGCTGTGTGTGAGCTTAACATCTAATATCACGAGAACTTGGCGGAGCAGAGAAAAACGTTCATATGAAAGCACAGAAAAGAGTTTTGATTGGTACTAACATATAGAAACCACAAATTTGATTACTTAGATGGATTGCCTGTGGGTTTTTTGTTTGTTTGTTTGTTTGTTTCTTGAGTTTATGATTACTGTGCTTTTGGAAGGCCTTTAGGAGAACTTACTTATGTCATGAACATTTGCAGCATGAAAGCATGGCGGATCAGCTGTTTATTAGAATAATTTCCTCGATATGACTTTCCAAGGTCCCTCTGCAGCATGTTGCTGTAACTCCTTTCCCTGAGACTCAGAGGACTTCGACAATCTCAGTTATTTCTGGCACAGGTAAAATCCTTCAGGAGCCGTTCCTAGCATCTGCTCTGAATGCTTTTGCTAGCTCCATAATGACTGTTACGCGATGTTAGTGTCATCACTGAGTACAGAAGATACAGCCTTAGAAGACAAACTATATCTCTGGAAGTGCAATGAACTGTTATCTAGAATAAAATATATTCTGCTTTAAAAATCCGACAATGCTTTGATATTCAATGCTGAATAATGTGTCAGGTACAGAGTGATTCAGAAAGCTTATCCTCTAGCATCTTCCTAATGTAGTACTCTATTCAGTTACTAGAATAATTAAGGTGATGTGAAGAACCTTGGGAGTTACTTAGCTCTTTGCAGTGTAACACTTATGCTAGAAGAATGTCAGTTACGACCTTGATCTCAGGTCGTCACATCCTCTCAACTTGAGCCACTTGCTCTTGGAATTTCTACCACAAACTTTTCAAAACCTAGGTCACTGGCAAATGATTATTCCATGGGATTATTTAGCTATCTGCCCTAGATAGTCCACACTGCAGCCTGCAAGTCAGGAGCTAATTGGTGTTTGGAAACAGAACAAAGTAGAAGGAGCATGTGTAGCCTTGTGGCTTTTCCAAGTGACTTCATGTGGTCCTTTGACAATGACCTTGATGGAATGGGAGTGTTGGCGCTGCTTCAGGGGTTGTTATGGAGATTGAGGATGGCAGCTCATGTGATGCATTCAGCTTAGTGCCTAGCACAACTGAATATCTCAAAATATGAAATTATTGTTATGAACACAATTTAACAAGTCTAAACAATGGTAATTCCTTTGCCTCTGTAGGATTTCCATAGTTTTCCTGTTGTTTTCTTATTCTGTTGTCATTTTTTTTTTACTAACACATGTTTGCAATGCATAATAATCACATTTATCACGAGCAGTTGGTGCATAAATATAATATACAACTCTTTCTGTTATCCTCCAGTACTCCCTCCTCTCCCTGCCCCTTTCAATTCCCCAACCCTTTCCCATGTGCAAAAGCTCTG
The DNA here is from genome assembly GCA_004027025.1 of Myocastor coypus. Classification (NCBI taxonomy): domain Eukaryota; kingdom Metazoa; phylum Chordata; class Mammalia; order Rodentia; family Myocastoridae; genus Myocastor; species Myocastor coypus. The sequence goes on from PVJA010057307.1 coordinate 9,272, forward strand.
TTCCTATTTTCCTTCAATTTTCCCATCCCACTTTCTCCCCTCCCATTCTCCGCCTCTTGTTTCTTTTTCCTTTTCTATTCATTTCACTTGCTCATTTGTACAAAGCAAGTAGTACTGGGAACCAAGACATGGAATCCTATCAATTAGAAAGCTTTTGCACAACAACAACAATGACAACATAAGAGAACCGAAGAGTGAAGAGGCAACCTAGAGAGTGTCCTTGGCCATTCCTTGGACAAAGGGCTAACACCTAGAATATATGCAAAAATAGACTCTGATTGTTAATGATGACTTAAACATACCAAGAGCAGAAAAGTGTTTCTCAGAAAAAAAATAAAGGCAAGGAACTGTTGGAGAGGAGAGCAGATGGTTATTTATCAGACATGCTAATGGCTGGGGTATTCTCTCCTCCTCTCTCTATCTCTCTTTGTCTCTCTCTGTCTCTGTCTTTCTCTGTCTCTCTCTGTTTCTCTCTCTCTCTCTCTCTCTCTCTCTCTCTCTCTGTGTAGGGTCTCACTATGCACCTCCAGCTTCTAGTGACCCTCATGTTGTCTGCCTCCCCAGTGCCCCTCCCATATATATATATATATATATATATATATATATATATATATATATATCCCAGTTTTAGTTCACAGATATTTACATTCATCTTTTTCTTATGTTGGTTTCTTTTCAATTTTTTAAAGTTTGTAAATTGTGGGCTAGTGAGATAGCTCAGTGGTCTAAAGTGCCTGCTTAGGCAAGCTTAGGCAAGTGAGCTTGGATCATGTTTCTATCCCGAGTACCATAGGCTGTGCCAGCCCCACTCACAGGGGCTTTATAGATTGTATGCTAAAATCAGTTCATGCATTTTATTTTCTCTAACCTAAGGTGTTAAAACTAGAACTTTTATTATTAGATAATTTTTTAGTATATTCTATCATCTTTAACATCAAAGATTTAGATGTAGCTATTTGTTAAATAGTGCATTTGCATCTATATTGAAAGGAAGTCACATGTCTTTATAACCATAGTAATATGTTTATAGTAAATTACAAAGAAGGTAAAGTTATCTGTGAGTTTATTTTATGTCTTTGCTTATGTGTTTAATGTAAATATATATGGACATTTATATACATGTATATTAAATGTATTCTACCCTATATATGTTTTCATGCATATGTGACACATTTTTGCATGTGTTTTTTAAACTGCCTACTTTGGACTTTGCTTTTTT
>PVJA010057308.1:0-10433 GCA_004027025.1 Myocastor coypus
TAAATCTGAGATTTTCCTAACTTGTTCACACAGAAGCTTCTGGCTGCCACGAGCAGAAGGCTGTAAAGTCAGTGCAACTAGAAAATTACCCAGCCCAGGTGAACATACATCTGTGTCCATCAGGTTTTGGGTCACACGTCACACAGATGCCTTGCAGGGGGCATTAGGGGAGGGCCAGCTTCGAGGAAGCGAAGGGTGGAGGGTAAACGATAGTCTCTGCCTTCATGGAGCTCATGTCCTCGTGGGAAGGACACATTGTAAGCGAGGAGCAGCAGTGACATCAGGCATATTCTAAACTAGGGCCTGGTAGAAAGTGCAAGGAGGGGCTGTGAGGGCATCTAGGGTGGACATCAGGAGGGAAAGAGGATGGGAAGCACATGCTCAGGCCTGTGCATGGGTGCAGGGCTCCCATGAAGGAAGCACAGGAAGGGGAGCAGTAGGAGTTTCTGGAAGTGAGGCTGCCATAAGGAGGAAAGGGAATTCAGGGCAGGTCTCCATCTGGGCTTCTCCCCAGCAAGGAGGAAGAGATGAGGCCCTTGGTACAAATGCTGCCAGAGGGACAGACAGGTGAGCTGTGTTGGGGCAGGCTTTGAGCATATGTCAGGCTTGGACACAGCTAGAGCAAGGGACTGGTGCATTCTGGGCCAGGGCTGCAGTACCATTGATCATCCTGAGATCAGGGGCCTGCAGGGAGACCTGAGGTGGCTCCAGAAATGCTTGAAACCTCTGAATAGGCTTTGAACTCTATCTTCATGGAGCCTCACATTGCTTCTCATACAGTATGTGTGGTTGTCTGGGACATGGCTAAGCTCTGAGCCATGGAGGGTGGCACTGAATTACAAAAGATTCCCTCAGCCTGGAGAGACGGGGCCTGAGTCACAGACTCAGGTGTGGCTAAAGTTAGATACTTCAGCTGCTGTGGGGTCTGGATGTTTGGCTCCAGGAACATGGGTGTGGTGGACAAAGCTGCACAGAGCATTAGAGCATGGCCACCAGCTTCAAGCTGGGCCAGCAGGGGACAAACCCAGAGGGCTCTTCTGTCTCCTCATCATGTGCATCTGCACACCAGAGGGGAGGTGTATCCTGAAAGCTGCAGAGGTAGAGTCTCAGGCTTATGTACTGCAGACCTTCTGATTCCAGAACTGCATTTGAGCAGGGTCTTTGTGATTCTCCCACTCTGCCAGAGTCTTTGTGGAGCACTGTACTGGAGAGCCGTTGTGGAGGTGGGTGGCAGAATGATGAAGCAATCAGAGCCACCAGTGTCCTGCAAGTCATGAAGTACCCTGAGCTCTACGAATATTTGCCAGCAAACTTTACAACATCTCTATAAAGGTGTGTGTCCATTTGAAAGAAATGGAAACTGAGGCAGAGAGCAGTTCCTTGTCCTGGGTCATGTTACTATTGAGTGACACTGCTGAATGTTAACCCACCACAGTCCCTGTGATGATGGCTTCTCAAGAAAGGCTGTTTGGCTGCAAAGAAGAAACAACTGGCTAACAGTGGGTTAAGTGAGTTAGTCATCCTGAATAAGGAGCTGAGTGTAGCCGCTGGGTGCTGGGTCAGCAGCTCTAGGATGCCCCTCCTCATTGAAAGATTGTCCTCTCTGATGCCAGTTTCACAGCCCCCCACCATCAAGGCAGCAGGAGTAAGGGTGGCCAGGGAGCTGAGGGTGTCTGTTTCCTATAACTTCTTTCTGGATGGGAGGCAAAGTCTGCCCCCACCCCAGACTTTCCCTCGTGAGTAAAAGCTGAAATCAACCACAATTCTCCACCTGCAAAGGACATTGAGGACTTCCTGCCTCTGCCTGGAGAGGAGAAACAGTGCCCTAGAATTTGAAGAAGATGGGAAGCAATATGGGAAAGGGACTTGGGAGGGTTTGCCTTCACTGTCGCCTTCAGAATCTGTGCTGAAGCCAAATTATCATTGTAACGTTAAGAATCAGGTCTAATAAAAGGTGACTGGGACAAGGCAACCTGCTGCCATGGACTAAGGCAACGGCATGGGGTTAGCTCAGCTGTCAAGAGTCTGCATTGTCAGCACACCAAGCCCGACTCATCCTCGTGTTATCTCTCTGTAGTTCCTGGCATCTTTTCTTCCTGATGCCCACCATGGAATGACATAGCATACAGAGCCTCACCAGACATGATGACTTTGTCCACAGGGACAAAGGCTGTGGCCCAGTTGGCTGAACTTTACATGAAACTTTTGCTGGGGCCAATGGTCAATGTAAAAGTACTTTAGAAGTTAAAATAAAACTATAACTCACAACAAAATATCACACACCATCGATTTGGTGTTTCAAAGTTCAACCAACAGGGCAGCGCATGCTGAGATGAGAAAGAAGTTCATGTTGGCCCTGGCTACATGTGGACTGCTCGCTATGTGTTTCTAATAGCAGAACCCCAGTTCTGTTTCAATTCCTTGAGGCTGGAGGACTTCCTGACCTGCATACTAAACCCAGACAAAGTTGGTGCCCTGATCAGCTGGCCCCAGAGCCAATATTGCTGTCTAAATCTGATGGCTGTGATACTCCTGCCTTTGTCCCCAGGAGTGCCAAAGTGTCTTCTCAATTTGCACACTCCTCACCTGTGTCCAGGTTGAGAAAGTGTCATGAGCCCCAGAAGCTATAGCTTGGGCTAAGCCTCCATCACAGGCCTTATCCCTGCCTCCTGCAGAGAGTTCAGCTAAGAGTGGATCTCATCAAGTTGTACTGGATTTCAATGTTACATTCTCACCACCGCAGCCCTAGGTTGCAAGCGTATCACCACGATGATCAGCAATCAGCAGCATTAAGCTCAAGTGCCTACGCTATTGGGTAACAATATCATTAAGCTTCTCTTCTGGAGGGTTAACAATTTAAGTTTGCAGACCAAAAAATCAGAGAAAAAGAAGGACTACATGTATAGCCAATATTGTGACCCTAGCCTTTCAAGGTCAGTGAGGACTCAGGACATAAGAGAACCTACATTGTAATATCCTGTAATTCAGTGGTGTCCCAAGTTTTCTGTTCAAGGAGATTATGGGGCCACAGAGCAAAGGGACCCATGATATACAGTGTGCCTAAGAAGAGTCACCTAGAAAGAAAACATTCTCTCAGGCTTTCATATAGAACAAACTGGTCAAGCAATGACAGTGACTCATCCAGATGGGCAGCACTGACAAAAGATCTACAAAGCCAGGCATGGTGGCACACACCTGTAATTCCAGCACTTGGGAGGTTGAGGCAGGAGGATCGCTGTGAGTTCAAGACCAGCCTGGGCTACAAAAGTGAGCTCAAGGCCAGCCTGAACTGCATAGCAAGACCCTGTCTCAAAAAGACAAAAAAAAAAAAAAAAAAGATCTACAAAACTACAGTATGTGGTTTCAGGGTAAATCCTGAGGGGATTTGAATGACTTTGTCAGATACAAAAGTTACACTTTTGATTATACAGGTCTTGTTTTATCTTGGTCTTAGCCATCCAGCAGAGAAGTCTGACTATGAGGTATAAAAAGTAAAGCCTTATTATTATGCTAAGCTGTAAAACACTCAAGTCAACAGCTTCCAACTTTGCAAGTTCTGCTGATAACCCACTACTATTATGGACTATTGGACTATATTGGGTTATTTTGCTGAATTCACACACCTACGATATTTGAATGGCAATGGAACACCCATCTCTGGCAAGACAAAACAAAACAAAAAAAGGGGATATAAATGAAAGACCATTTTGTAGTGAAAAAATTTATGGTAGATATAGAGCAACTTTTTCATAGTTCAATGAGAAGAAAGATTTATACTGTGTTTAGACAAGATATCATATCTGCATTTGTACTCTGAATAACTACTACAAAGACAGTAATGTATAATGTATTAATTATTGTAACTGTTCTACTAACCTGTTTTGAAACTGCTTCATTGCTACTTCTTTCTCATTAATAAAATAAAAAAACAATCCAGTTATTCTTTGGCCTTACCATCTCTTCCTCCATGACAAGTGCTAGCTCCTTTAATAAGTCAAAACTATCTTTAGCAAAGTGATAAAAATGTAACACGGACTTTTATAGGTGATATGAACACAGAGAAAATCCAAGCTCTCATGGAGCCACTATTTCTAGCAATATTTTCACAAACATCTAAGATATTCACTTAATACCAGTTTTATTATTGTCAGAGTATCAGAAGGACAGGCTGTGAGCCCCAACTCAGTTTACAGCTTGCATTAGGTAAGCTGGTCAACACCAGCTGCTATAACAAGCAAACCTCCCCTCTCCCAGATCTTACTGTGTGAACAGGATAAAGGTTTGATTCTCCTATGTGAGAAGTCCTATGTATCTGAGTAATACAGATAGATTATAGTATAAGGGCAGTGAGGGAAAGGAAGGAAAGGAAGAAGAATGTCCTGATCAGACAGGGTCACAGGTCATCTATATTCAAAGCCCACAGGGGCTGGGGAGATAGCTCCAAGGCACAAGTGCCTGCCTGGCAAGTGCAAGGTCATGAGTTTGAACCCTGGTCCCGCAAAAAAAAAAAAAAAAAAAAAAAAAAAGCTCACAGCCAGAACCAATCACATGCACTCTTCCCCTCCCCCACCAAGGAGGCTGCGGAAGTGGAAGGTAGTCTAGGAAGTGTTTGAACTGCTAATGTCTCAGTTACTCACGTTCATTGGAGCTTTCTAAATGCAGTCAGAATAAGCATGACTTTCATGAGATACATAATCTGCATTTGCTCTTCCTGCACCAGGCTGAGGATTACAAGGCAGATTGTATTGATACTAAAGAACCAGGCCTCTAGATTTTACCCATAATCATTGTTGTTTCCTGTAGAAAATATCTCCATTCTTTTCCTAGGAGTCTTACAGAATGTCTCCCAGGTGCTTGAGACCCACATGATCAAATACCACTAGGAGTTGGCCACTTCCTTCTTTTCTCTTGCTGCTCAGTGTGTCCTGCTCCACTGTCATCCACCACTAAAATGAACAGAAGTCAGCCAGTCATGTGTCCAACAAGCACCACCTTACATTATGACAAGACAGACACATCTATGAGTGGTAGGGAGTCTACCTCACTCCTTGCACTTTGCTTGGTCTCCTGGAAGCTATCTATGAGCTCTTCAGCATTTATGAGTTTGTGGTCCAAGATGTTCTTTGATATACCAAGCATCCCCGCACAATTCTATTTACCACTCCTGTTGGTTTCCTTCCCCCACCCTTCCAGCTGCCAATTATCCTGGGCCTCTCATCAGCACTTCTTCTATCATATATCTCAAAGGGCTGTGTGGAGCACCATGGAGATGCATGCAAGTGACTGCAGAGATGCCACAGTGTAGCTCCACTCCATGTGCAAGTTCTAGGGACACACTGTATGACAATTAGAGATGAGAAAACCAGGAGCCTTCAGCACTGTTTTCAGCCTCACTCTGAGTCCATCTTTAATGAACTACCCATCTTTTCTCTCATTTTCCAAGAGGTTTTTGCATGCATTCCTTGAGCACATTATAACTACATACCTACTATATGTGTGATTTGGGGACATTTTAAAACATCCACATCAAATTACCTTTACTGATATATCCCATTTTCAAGCTTCCCAGTCTTTCCTAAATAAAAAGTTTTTTTAAAAATAAGATTTTCTCAGACTTCTTGGAAATTGTGCTTAGATAAGTGAAGTGTAAAAAAGTTGAAATATGAGATCAAGTTTTCCTTCAACTACATGAAGCTTTATCGAAACGTGGCACAAACATGCTCTCCAAAACCATGGATTGGGTTGTTCTCAACCAAAAGCACGTGAAAAAAACAGTTTGAGACATTCAGCAATTCCAAACTGTGGCTGGGCTCACCCACCCTTAATTTCAAGGGAAATTAAATCCATCTGTTTCTTATTCATTTACACTAGGCTCACTGACATGGTATTGGGTCAGAGCAATGGGACATCCAGGAAGCTGCTCAGGCTGTTTTTTGGCATGTTGCTCTCAACTAACTGGGAAATGGGATTGACCAGCGTTCTCTTGGACCATCTTCTGTGTCTCCCACATGGAACCCACAAAGTCAAACTCAAAACTAACAAAGTCAGAACTCACTGAGGTAGCCTCACAGCTAGGAGAGGGCTCTGACGGGTCATCTGGTCCAGCCCTTGGCATCAGGACAGATGCATAGCTCTAGCTTAGTCTCAGCTGCAGTGCTACTCTGTTCCTGTGATCCAGGACTTCCACCTTCAGGAAATCTTTCCCCTACTAGGCTCATGCACTATGGTAGACATTGTTAAAGCACCACCCAGACCACTAGGGGACTATATTTTCCAGTTCTCTGACTCCATTACCTAATTTCTGTAAGCTTTGCTGCCAGTGGCCAGCCCACTTGGGCTCTGGGGTTCTCTCATCCCCAAGAATCAGGAGTTTTTTGAAGGCTGGAGGATAAACTTTGTTCTTGGAGACCAAATGGATGGAAATGTTTCAATGGGTCAATAGTGGGAGCGCTAGAGTCCTCACTTTAGATCTTCCCTGTTGCTGATAGGGAGAAGTGAACTGTGTGCCACTCCCCTGATGGCCAGAGAGTAACCTGGCATCTCAAATCTCCAGTTCAGAGAATGTTTCATTGTGTATGCTGTGTTCCTTGAATACAGGGTGAAAGCATAGGGCTATTTCCACTCATTCTTAATAGCACAGAGGTGGGCCAATCAGCATTCAGCAGTAATCACTGCTCTTGGTAAACAACTCACAAAGCAGACATTGATGGTTCTGGGCCATTTGGCAAAGGATGACATGATTTCTGGTGTGCCTGCTGAGTCAATCAAATGGGTAAACTACACATGGCAACGCTCAAGGGCTCAAGAGCAATGACATGGAATCAATGAAGCCCTTGCAAAAAGTGGCTGAGTAGGACTAGGACTAGGGACAGTAAGTCCGAGTTTCTGGAATCTTCCACTGTCAAGGCTAATAATTCCTCCAGGGAGAAGCCCATAGAACCCAGGGTCAGGAGTGTGAAATGCTTAGATTGGAGCCCGTCTCGTCTGATTGTTGGTTGGGTGGCCTTGGACACCTCCTTTCTACTTTTCCTGACTTGGTTTTGACATGAGGTACAGTAGGATAACCTACCTTTGTAGTGAGCATAATTGAATGAGCACATGGGCATACAGCTGTGAGAATAGTGCCCAACACAGGGTGTGCTGGATAAATGCCAGCTGTTATCAGTGACCTCCCTGATTAGCAATGCTGGTCCGTGGGACTTCTGGCACCTGTCACAGCTCTGTGAGAATCAAAGGGAGAATACAAATGTCACATGAGCCGGGCGTGGTGGCGCACACCTGTAATCCCAGCACTCGGGAGGCTGAGGCAGGAGGATCGGTGCAAGTTCGAGACCAGCCTGGGCTACAAAAGTGAGCTCGAGGCCAGCCTGAACTGCACAGCGAGAACCTGTCTCAAAAAAAAAAAAAAAAAGAAAAAAAAAGAAAATGTCACATGAGGAGACATACAGAACACTTTTCAGCCACATTATGTGGATTGAATAGCCCAAGTTTCAAGCTTCTCTAAGTCCAGAGCATAAACCAGTAGCTTGGGCAGCCTGCCATTGTGGGGCTGTCGCAAAGCTCGCTCTGGAGCTCAGGAACCACCTAGCTGTAATGGATTATGATTTCCACTGTAACTAGTCCCCTAGCGCTCAGCATGGATGTTAATTTGTAAATCAATCTACAAACAAAAACCAAAATTAAAAAGCCTGAATCTGTTGAACTGCCTCTGTGATCGAAAGGTCAGAATATTCTCATCACCACAACAGCTTCCCTAATGGTGCCCTTTAGGACTCCACTTCTCCAGGTCTGAGCCCAGGCAACTTCTGAGGAGCTTTCTGGAGATATATTTTGGATGTTTCAGCATGCTATATGACTGGATCAAGCAGGGCATACTCCTTGTATCTCAGCATAGTGACTTTGAAGTTTACCCATGCTGTTATTATCACTTCATCCATTTTACAGTATATGACTGCACAGGTAGGCCACAGGGGACACACTCATTCTCCTGTCACTAGACTTCTAAGCTGCTAACAGATTTTATTTTGGCTGTTATAAAGAAAGCTCCTACGAACAATGAGGTCGAGGTCTTTGAGTGGGATGATATTTTCATTTCTCTGGAATGATGCTTAAAAATGGAATGGCATGGGCTTATAGGAAGTCCATGTGTAAGTATTTAAGGAATTACCAAAGAAACCTGAAAAATCTTCCTTTAAGATGTTTTGTACTCTGGTAGAAGTAATTTCTCTTATCTTTTCATTTAAAAATATCTTTGTTTTATCTTCATTTTTGAAGAATTTCTTGCTTGAAATAGAATTGTACCTTGATAGTTTCCCCTCCTTTTTAGCACTTTAAGATGTTGCTCCAGGTTTTGGTGCCAGTTTCTCTGATCTTTGGAAGCACGTTTCCTCCTGTGAGGAGTGTTTCATTCCTCTCTCACTTCCCTGAAAATTTTCTTTTTATTTTTAGTTAGTTAGAGAACTTCCACTCAAATTTCAAGACATAGTTACCTGTACATGCATACTGTTTAGGGTCCTCTAAGCTTCTACAGTCTGCAAATTTATATCTTTTAGCAGATGAGAATATCCACTATTATTTTTATAATCTATTTTTCTTCATCTCTTTCTATTAAATTCATCTTCTATGGATTTCATTTCATACATTTTTATTTTTCTGTTCTAAATTTCTCAGGAGAGAGTTCTTCTCTTTCCATTCATTCCTGCTGTGCTTGTCTTCACTTCACCAAGCATGGTTTCTTTAGATGTCTCAAGGCCTATGGGCAGTAATGCTGGTGTCAGGGTTAATCAAGGGCTGGTCCCAGCTGAGTGCCCATCTCCATGGTTCTTTGTGTCATTTAATTCTGGATCAGATGCTTAACATTTTCAGAATTATCCTGTGGAGCTTCTCAGCTCTCTGCTTGTCTTGCCCAGTGTGCAGATGCTCTCCTTTCTCCAAGCTTGGTTAGAATTACACGTAAGCCTTGGTCCCAGCAGTATTCACTGAGCAGTGATCTTCTGCCTTTGAACAATCAGGTTTCTCCCATGCATGCAGGGCTCAGTAGTCACCCTGAGCTGGCTTATTCCAGTTGACCTGCAGAATCGTGATCCCCATTCCATGGCCTCTGTCTTAGTCATCTTCTCATTCTTGAGTCACCATCCCTGACATCTACGACTTGATGAAGAAGGACGTTCTTTTGCCTCAGGGCGTTCTTTTGCCTCATGTTTCAAAAGTTTTTGTCCATGACCAGTAGACTTAAACACAAACAGCATAGCGAAGGGGCTTAGGGGGAGAAGGGCACCCACATCGCAGCAACCAGGAAGCAGAGAGAAAGCAGCCAGGGAGGGAGGTGGGTCCGTCCGAGTCGAAGCCCCACTGTGAGAAGGTAGTTCTCTGGTTGTGAATCATAGCACCATCTTCTGTCTTGAATCTCTCCCAACCTCCATCAGCCCTGGATATCCTGGACACTTTCTCTTTTGTCATGAGTCAGAACAATAGTGAATGTACTTGGGAGTTTCTCTGGATGTGTGACACACCACAACTGTTACTGTTGTGAGGGTGAAGTTAAAGACAGGAGGCTTCTCCTCATCCCGCTGCTTCCTGCGCATTTCAGCCTCCCCAAAGTTACTTGCTCTGATTCATTCTCCACAGCCCCTGCATCACTGCTTCCATATATTTTCAAGCATGTTTTTACGTTACCTGTGGGAGGGATTCTTGCTGGAAAACAGAGCCCTTGTTGGTCTGTTTTCTGTTTAATTTTTTATTTTGTCAATGTTACCTTTTGCCATTCAGGGTTTAATTTTGTTTTTCCTTTTCTAACTAGATTTTAGATCATCTGATTTTAGAACTTTCTTCTGCTCAAAATTAAATACCTAAATCTGTTAAATGTTCTAAATAGTTCTTATCAGTGCCATCTTTAATACTTAGATTTCATGTCTGTTGTGTATATCTTTAATTAACTTTTTTATTTTAAAGTATAATATAAAGATATCTGGGTTACTGAGCTAATTTAACACCTATCAAATTTGACCCCAAAATGTGTATCTTACTGTCTCCCTCACAGCACCCTATTTTAACAGATCAGCCAGTTGGAGCCTCCTGGTGGAGCAGGTGAGGGCCTGGGGGAAGCCCAGCTGAAAGGCTTGGTTCCAGAGACACCAACTTATCCAGAGGTGTAGTGGGCAGGGCCATGCTGTCAAGGGGACCCCCGAGAGGTGGTGAGGGCATCGGCAGGAGCCGCCACAGTGCTGCACCCCATGTGAAGGAGAACACGCACACCGACAATAAAGCCATCTGCTATAGAGCACCCCTGACAGCAAGCAGGACTGGCCCGGGGTAGGGTGAGAAGGACGTCCCAAACAGAAGAGAAGCAAAAGGAAAAACCTGGGGAACTGGAGGTATTTCGAAAGCCCGATCAAGAAGAGCTATCACGCATTGTAATTAAGCATTTTTTTTTT
>PVJA010057309.1:0-10487 GCA_004027025.1 Myocastor coypus
GCCCGCCCCTCCGTCCCTGCCCCCTCCCCTCCCTCCCGCCCCGGACCTTCCCGGGCCTCCGGCGGCTGCAAAGAAAAAAAAGAGAAAAGGGGAGGAAAAAAAGCAGCGGAGGGAGCGGCGGCGGAGGAGAGCGCGCGCGCGCCCCCTCCTTTCCCCCTCCCTCCCCCTCCCCCTCCCCCAATTTCCACCGCGGCCAATTCATGGACAGGAACTACCCCAGCGCCGGCTTCGGGGACCCGCTCGGCGCCGGGGCGGGATGGAGTTACGAGAGGTCAGCGAAAGCTAGGTAAGGAGCTGAGGGTGGCCTGGAGAAAGAGGCCAAGGGGTGGGGGCCTGGCTGGGCCGGGCCGGGCCGGGCCCGCCTGGCGACGCGTGCATCGCAAACTCCCCTCCGGCTTGCAAGGGAGCGGCCTTCTTCGGTTTGTAACAACGCCGCCGCCCCAGTTTGCAAATTGCAAACTCTGCCAAAGCCAGCTCCGGCTTGCAAAGGGAGAAATGCAGCGGGAAAATATGGGTGCAAAACAATTTCGGACGGGAAGGCCTTGGGAAGGTGGGAGGGACTGGCGAAGCAAGGCCTGGACTTCCCCGCATCCTTGGATGCCCAGCTTGCTTGAACCCTTCCCCCCCAGCGCCTCTGGTTTTAATGTTGCAAAGATGGAAGGAAAGAATTGGAACGTAGACCTGGGGGACGCGCACCCCCTCCTAGGCCCTATTGTTCCGGGATTGCGCGAGGATGGGCCACTTGGTCCCCCAAGAAATTCCGCGCGTAGAGTGGGCACGGGACCCCGCCCCCTTGTTAAGCTTGGGTTCTGTGTAATGGGGGGGTCTGGCATCTGTGACACGCCCCCTTGAGCTCCCCCCACCCCCAAAGACAGAACCCTATTTGATGATGTACAGGAGCCAGTACCCTTTGAGTCTCGGCCACGGATTTGGGCCATTGCCTGCGGAGAATCGGATGTTTTCTGTGTGTGTGTGTGTGTGTGTGTGTGCGTGCGCGCGCGCGCGCCCGGTGTGAGTGCATATTCTGTGTATCTGCCCCTCACGCTTCACCTGCCCCCGAACCCCACCCCCACCCAGCATTCCAGCGTGTCGGGATTTTTCGTGTGGGACTCTTTGCTCTGAGCCCTTTCTTCCTCACGGGTCAGCTGAACGCCCGTGTACACACGTACCTGGCTTTGCTTGGACCCCTGCATGGGAGCCTCAGCCCCTGGGGATGGACCAGATTCGTGTTCGCACTTGTACCTGGTACTTTCCCCGGTCCTCCACCCTCCCCCTCCCATAGGGAGAACAATCTACCTCCGGCCCCCAGCTAGATTTGCACGGCCCCGAGGTTCAGGGCCTGGCCCAATCCAGCGACAGGCATCCTTGTGCACCTCTGGGGTGGACCCTTTGGTTCGTGTCACCACTACATAGGGCGGTGGAGGGAAGGTAGGAGGACCACGCCTTTCGCATTTTCAACTCCGGGACACTTCCTCCGAATTGATTTGCACCCTCTGCTGTGTTTCTGGTTGCATGCGTGTATTTGTAAACGTGAAACTATTTGGGCTCTATTTACTGGGGTTCTGCATTGGGGGCCATTTCTGTGGCAGTTAGGCATACCATTCCCCTGTCATTTTTCCCTTCAGAGCCCAAAGCTCCTTGGGATAACCCCCTAAATCAGCTGGAAACCTCCCCGAACTCGGGATTTCCAGAGCTCCCCTCACGGGGGGCAGTTTGAGAGGACATTCTAATATCGCCCCTTTGCTCTCAGCTTGGTCTATGGCAGCTCCAGGACCTCGCACCCCGAGACGGACATCTTACACCGACAAGCCTATGCGGCCCCCCACCCACTGCAAAGCTATGCCACCAACCACCACCCGGCAGGTACGGCCCCCATCCCGCCTGGTTTCGCCTTGGCCCTCCCTCCCCGGGAGCTGGTTGGCTGCTGAAAGTTCCGCCCCAGCTAATTGGCCATGCTCGGTGTCGTGGCCCTCCTCTTACTGCCTCTCCTTTGATTGGTTGCTGGTTGCAGCTTAATTTCACGCCGGATTTGTCAGCCTCTTCCTTGCCCCGCCCCTTTTATTCCAATTGGCCCCATCGCATCAGCCCCCAAATCCCACCTTCTCTTCCAGGCCTTTCGGGCTCTCCAACCACTCCAATGCATTCCCTCCGAATGAGTCCTATTCTCTTGGCTTCTTTGCTCTCTGAATTCTTCCTGATTTTCTTTCTTCGTGATTGACTCCAATTTGGTCCTCCTTTTTCTCCCTTAGGTTTACCCACTACCTTATTTGGCCCCTTTAGCCCAGCCTCCCGTGCGTTCTTATTGGCTCCCTTCCATCCTGACATGCATCCTGGGTGCCAGATACACCAGTGATCCGCGGTCTTGCCACCCAGGTTAACGCCTGGCCCTCCTGATTGGCCTCTTCTTTGTTCCTTCCCACTTTTCTGCTGGGTCTTCCACCTTGGCTTGACCCTTTTCGACTTGTGAGAGGGTCCTAAAGAGACCACACTTGCCCTATCCCCTCCTTTCCATTACGTGCTGGGATTTCCTGAATCCTCTGCCCTACACCTGTACCCCAAAGACTAATTAAGGATTCTGTCCCTTCTGGATTTATTTATTTTTGAGGTCGGGGTCTCTTGTTCAGACTGTCCTCCAACTCAAAGCACTTCTCCTGCCTCTGTCTCTTAAATACTGGTATTTCAAGAGTGTTGGGATTTTAGCCATTCATCACCAAACCACTGGCTCTTCACTTTTTTTTTTTTTTTTTTTTTTGGTGGGAACGGGGTTCAAACTCATGACCTTGTACCTGTCAGGCAGGTACTTGTGCCACAGAGCTATTTCCCCTGCCCCACTTTTCACTCTTCGTTATAGGACTTGATTTTGCAGTTCAGGCTGGCCTTGAACTTCAGTTTCACTTGCGCAGCCTGACCTTGATCGTTTGGCCTCAGCTTCCCAAGCCTGGCCTTCTCCGTTCTTTGGGCTGCTATTTCCCACTGGGGCTCTCTACCCTTCTGCCTGGCTCCCACCCCATCCTGGTGTACCACGGTCACCTTCCCCTTCCCTCTGCTAGGCCTGGTCTCAGCCTTGTTCTGACTGTTTTCTCCTCTGTGGATCAACGCTTTCTGGTCTCTGCCATCTCTTTCTCTGATTCTGCTAAGTTTGACCTCTTCCCTTTCCCTCAGCCTGCCCTACCTGCCCCTCACCCAGCTGACTCTGTCCCCTGTCCCTGGCCAGGCCTCTCTGGACTCTTTGACACTGGCCTCCACCATGCCAGCTCAGCAGGGCCCGACGCCTCCGTCATGAACCTCATCTCGGCCCTGGAGTCCCGAGGCCCCCAGCCTGGCCCTTCTGCCTCTTCTCTTTTGTCCCAGTTTCGCAGTCCTTCCTGGCAAACAGGTAAGCCCAGTGCCTGCCCTGGAGGGCGCGGGTGGGGCTAGCTCGTGGGCAGCTCTGATCTTGTCTCCATCGTCCCCAGCCATGCACACTCCAGGCCCCACGGAGCTCTTCATCTCGGGTGCCCTCCCAGGTTCCAGCACCTTTCCATCCTCCTCTGCCCTGTCGGCCTACCAGCACCCGGCTTCCTTCGGCAGCCGCCCCTTCCCAGTGCCCTCATCCCTCAGCCTCCAGGACCCCCCATTCAGCCCTCCTGCTAATGGGCTCCTGTCCCCTCACGATGTGCTACACCTAAAGCCCTCGCAGGCACCCACGGTGCCCTCCTCGTTGGGCTTTGAGCGCCTGGCGGGGGGCGGTGTCCTGGGGCCTGCAGGCCTTGGACCAGCCCAGACACCCCCGTACCGCCCTGGCCCACCAGATCCGCCCCCTCCTCCTCGCCACCTCCCAACTCAGTTCAATCTGCTGGCTTCTTCTTCTGCCGCTGCTGCTGCCGCCGCCGCTGAACAGTCTTCCCCACAACTCTACAACTTCTCCGGTGCTGCCCCAGGCCCGCCACCACCCGAGCGGGCCCTGCCCCGCCAGGACACTGTCATCAAACACTACCAGCGGCCAGCTAGTGCCCAGCCCCCGCCACCACCACCGCCAGCTCATGCCCTGCAGCACTACCTGAGCTGTGGAGGCAGCTACCCCTCCATGGGCCACCGGGCCAACTTGGCCTGCAGCCCCCTGGGTGGTGGTGAGCCCTCCCCGGGTGCTGGTGAGCCCAGCAAGGCTGGTCCCAGTGGAGGTGCGGCTGGAGCATCAGGCCGGGCCACTGGGCCAGAGGTGGCTGGAGGTGGGGGAACTGGAGGCAGTGGTGGAGGCTACCGCCCCATCATTCAATCCCCTGGTTATAAAACAGGCAAAGGTGGCTATGGAGCCACTGCAGGGGGTGCCACCAGGCCCCCACCACCCCGATCGACTGCGACACCCAAATGCCAGAGCCTGGGGGGGCCAGCAGCAGCATATGCTACGGGGAAGGCCTCTGGGGCTGGGGGAGCTGGGGGCCAGGCCTATTCTCCTGGTCAGCCCCAAGGGCTCCTGGGACCCCAGGCCTATGGACAGGGCTTTGGAGGGGGTCAGGCACAGGACTTGAGCAAAGGACCCAGCTACTCAGGGGGGCCCCCACAGCCCCCCAGTGGCCCACCGCCTCCTGGCCTAGCCACATGTCAGAGCTACTCCCCTGACCAACTGCAGGGGCAGCTGTATGGGGTGCAGGGCGAGCCCTACCCAGGGCCTGCTGCCCACTCCCAGGGACTGCCTACGGCCAGTCCCTCACTCAGCTATAGCACTGGCCATTCGCCGGCACTCTCGGGCCACGGAGGTGGCTGGGGACCCAGCTCCCTGGGAGGTGGCGGAGAGGCCAGCCCCTCCCACATCATTCGCCCACTCCAGTCGCCACCTGCCACTGGCCGCCCTCCTGGAGTGGGGTCTCCAGGAACCCCTGGCAAATACCTGAGCTCAGTCTTAGCCTCCGCCCCCTTCCTGGCACCCCCGGGAGCCAGCAGCTATGCAGCTGGAGCGGGTGGGTACAAGGGCAAAGGAGATGGCTCTGAGCTGCTGGCAGGCCCTGGTGGCCCCCCTGCTGAGCGCACCGAGGATGAGGAGTTCCTTATCCAGCACCTCCTGCAGGCACCCAGCCCCCCGCGGACCTCAGGGGCAGAGGGCTTGGTGGGCGAGGAGGGGACAGCCGAGGCCTCCAAGGGACTCGGGGGTAGTGGTGGGGCTGGGGGCCCGCCAGGCACACCCTACGAATTGGCCAAGGAAGACCCCCAGAGATACCACCTGCAGAGCGTCATCCGTACTAGCGCCAGCCTGGACGAGGGTGCCACTGCAGCCCTGGAGCTGGGCCTGGGGAGGCTGAAGGAGAAGAAGAAAGGGCCAGAGCGGGGCGGCGAGACCTCAGAGGGACTGGCCACCTCTGTGGTCCACTATGGGGCAGGTGCCAAGGAGCTGGGGGCCTTCTTACAGAAGAGTCCACCACCCCCACCGCCCACGGCCCAGCCCACCCAGCCCAACCCCCACGGGCTCCTCCTGGAGGCTGGAGGCCCTGACCTCCCCATGGTGCTGCCTCCGCCTCCACCCCAGCTACTCCCCTCGGTCCTCAGCCATGCACCCAGCCCCTCTCCCAGCACCCCCAAAGTGGGTGTCCACCTCCTTGAACCAGCCTCTCGGGACGGGGCACCCCAGCCGCCTCCGCCGCCGCCCCCACCCCCGCCTCCCATGCCTCTCCAGCTTGAGGCCCACCTCCGAGGCCACAGCCTGGAGCCTGCGACACCCAGCCCTCGCCTGCGGCCGGAGGACAGCTTGGAGCCTCCAGGTGCCATGCAGGAATTGCTTGGGGCCCTGGAGCCACTGCCCCCAGGGCCTGGTGACACCAGTGTGGGGCCACCTAACTCAGAGGGCAAGGATCCAGCTGGTGCCTACCGAAGCCCCAGCCCGCAGGGCCCCAAGGCCCCGCGCTTCATGCCGCTGACCTCCATCTGCTTTCCTGACTCGTTGCTTCAGGACGAGGAGCGCAGCTTCTTTCCCACCATGGAGGAGATGTTTGGTGGAGGGGCAGCGGATGACTATGGCAAGACTGGGCCCCCCGAAGACGAGGGCGGTCCTAAGACAGTGGGGCCACCTCCGGGTCCCCCGGCCTACGACCCTTATGGGCCCTACTGCCCTGGTCGGGCTTCTGGAGCTGGGCCTGAGACGCCGGGCCTGGGCCTAGACCCCAGCAAGCCCCCCGAGCTGCCCTCCACTGTCAATGCCGAGCCGCTGGGCCTGATCCAGAGCGGGCCGCACCAGTCGGCTCCGCCGCCTCCGCCACCGCCGCCTCCCCCGCCAGCCTCAGAGCCCAAGGGGGGCCTCACCTCACCCATCTTCTGCTCAACCAAGCCAAAGAAGCTGCTCAAGACCTCCTCCTTCCACCTGCTGCGGCGCCGCGACCCGCCCTTCCAGACGCCCAAGAAGCTGTATGCCCAGGAGTACGAGTTCGAAGCTGACGAGGACAAGGCCGACGTCCCGGCCGACATCCGCCTCAACCCCCGGCGTCTGCCTGACCTGGTGTCCAGCTGTCGTTCCCGGCCAGCCCTTTCACCTCTAGGCGACATCGACTTCTGCCCACCCAACCCGGGCCCTGATGGCCCCCGGCGCCGCGGTCGCAAGCCCACCAAGGCCAAGCGGGACGGCCCTCCGCGACCGCGGGGCAGGCCTCGGATCCGCCCGCTGGAGGTGCCCGTCGCCGCAGGGCCTGCCTCAGCCTCTACTCCCGATGGACCCAAGAAGCCCCGGGGCCGGGGCCGGGGCCGGGGCAGGAAGGCAGAAGAGGCAGGGATCACCCGCTTGGAGCCCCTGAAGCCACTGAAGGTGAGGAATGCTGGGTTCCCCGACTTCCACAGTGGATATGCTTGGGGTTACATTACTGATTTGGGAAGATGGGGTCGTAGTCCTCAAAGAGAGGGAGGGATTTCAGGATCTGCCTGGAGGTAGGAGCTGAGACTTGTACCTTAGGGACTACCAGGACCTAGGTCTTGGGCACCCATGTTCTGCTTTGTCAGAGGCTAAGTAAGCAGGGACCTTGTGCTGGGTCATAGGCTCTGGAAACTGAACTAGCTGGTGAGTGCAGGTAGGTCTTGGATCATCTGTCTTTTGAGAAGGATCTGGGGCTGGCGAGATAGCTCAGTAGTCTAAAGTGCCTGCTTAGGCAAGCTTAGACAAAGCACAGGGGCCCTGGCACTATATGCCACACCAGCCCTCCCCCCAGGGCTAGCTGAGCCGGCCATAAAAAAAGAAATGGACCAAGAGGGTAAGATGCTGGAAATGTGGGTGTAGGGGCTTTGGATCTCTGGGTCCGAGGGAGGAGGCTGGGGCTGGACCCTTGATTCTGGGAGAAGAGGAAGGGCTAGATTCCTAGGCCATGACACCCCCCCCCCAATACCTAGATCAAGCTGTCTGTGCCCAAGGCCGGCGAGGGTCTGGGAGGCTCGTCAGGTGATGCCCTATCTGGCCAGGACCACAACAGCCTGGACTCGAGTCTGACGCGGGAGAAGATCGAGGCAAAGATCAAGGAGGTGGAGGAGAAGCAGCCGGAGATGAAGTCCGGCTTCATGGCCTCCTTCCTGGACTTCCTCAAGTCAGGCAAGCGCCACCCACCACTCTACCAGGCAGGCTTGACACCGCCGCTCAGCCCACCCAAGAGCGTACCGCCCTCTGTGCCAGCCAGAGGTCTGCAGCCCCAGGCTCCCACTGCCCCAGCAGTGCCGCACCCTCCTCCCGCAGGTGCCTTTGGGCTGGGGGGTGCTCTGGAGGCTGCCGAGAGCGAGGGCCTGGGGCTGGGCTGCCCTTCACCCTGTAAGCGACTGGACGAGGAGCTAAAGCGCAACCTGGAGACGCTGCCCTCCTTCTCCTCGGATGAGGAGGACTCTGTGGCCAAGAACCGCGACCTGCAGGAGAGCATCTCCTCAGCTATCTCTGCCTTGGACGACCCACCCCTCACGGGGCCTAAAGACACCTCCACCCCAGAGGAGCCACCATTGGCCACTGCAGCAACAGTCACGGGGCCACCCCCTCTCCCGGGGCTCCCCAGTGCCGACAGCAGTGGCACGCCGGGTGAGCTCCAAGAAGGGGGTGTGGGGTGAGGTAGGGGATTTCAGGTAACTAAGGTTGCCATCGCTTTTAGCCGCTGCAGCCGAGTACAGTTGTGAAGGGAATTTCCTGATCAAGGGCAAACACATTTTAAAGAAGCTGCATCTTGTTCTGATGGGCTCAGAGGTGTTACCTGGACCAGGGAAGGTCCAGCGTGGGCCTGGTGGATGCTGGGATTTTTATTTTGAGACAAGGTCTAGGCTTGAATCTTCAAGCCTTCTGCTGCAGCCTCTTAAGTGCTAGCATTAGGGTTCTGTCCTGAGGCAGGAGAATTAGGAAGAACTGACAGGGTGGCAATGGTGGCAGAGGAGGACATTTGGAGCAAGTAGAAGGGCTTCAGGGCTCTGGAGGGACTTGGGGAATAGACAGGCCTAGGGCCGAGCTGTGCAGCAAGAGGTGACGCCAACCAGAGTTGGCAGGAGAGATGGAAACTGCCACAGGGGTCAAAGCAGAGAGCCACTGTCAACAGTGACCAGAGAGAAGGACAGAGCCTTGGGAGGGCTGGGGGCCTGCGTGGAGAAGGAGCAGGTCTGTTTTGTTGGGGTTTTATGGCTTTTTTTTTTTTTTTTTAATTTTTATTATTTAATTTTATCTTTTTTTCTTGTTTTAGAACTTTTGTTTGTTTATTTATTTTTATAGCTGGCTCAGCCTGCCCTGAGGGCTCGGCTGGTGCAGCATGTGGTGCCGGGGATCGAACCACAGTCCCTGCAGCGCCCAAGCTTTCCTAAGCAGGCACTTTTTGACCACTGAGCCATCCTGCCAGGCCCCGGTGGCTTTTTTTTTTTTTTTTTTTCTTTTCTTTTTTTTGGTGGTACCAGGAATCAAAATCAGGCCCGTGTGTTTGCCAGGCAAGCATACTTATTCCACTGAGCTATCTCCCCAGCCTCCTACTTTGTTGGTTTTTTGAGATAGGATCTTGCTATGTAGCCCAGGTTGCCTTGAACTTGCAGCAATCCTGCTCCAGTCTTCCAAATACTGGGATTGCAGGTGTGGAAGGGGTAGTTCTAAGGAGTCAGGCAGATTTCAGCACTTAGGTATGTTAAAAATTTTTTTAAAAAGAAAATACCCAAGGCCAGCCTGAACTGCATAGCGAGACCCTATCTCAAAAAGACAAAAAAAAAAAAAAAAAAGACAAAAAAGGAAATACCTCAGGGCTGGGGAGATAGCCCCGTGGCATAAGTGCCCACTTGGCAAGTCCAAGGTTGTGAGTTTGAACCCTGGTCCCACAAAAGAAAATACCTCTAGACAGAAATTTTTATTTTTTTTAGTAATTTATTTTTAAAATTTTATTTAATTTAATTTTTTTTTTTCTTGTTTCAGAACTTTTGTTTGTTTATTTACTTTTATGGCTGGCTCAGCCTGCCCTCAGGGCAGGGCTGGCGCAGCATGTGGTGCCAGGGATCGAACCGCGGTCCCTGCGGCTGCACAAGCTTTCCTAAGCAGGTGCTTTAGACCACTGAGCCATCCTGCCGGGCCCCTAGACAGAAATTTTTATTTTTTTTTATTTTTTAATTTTTTTATTTTTTATTTTTTTTGGCTTTTTGAGACAGGGTCTCACTGTGCAGTTCAGGCTGGCTTTGAGCTCACTTTTGTAGCCCAGGCTGGTCTCGAACTCACATCGATCCTCCTGCCTCAGCCTCCCAAGTGCTGGGATTACAGGCGTGAGCCACCACACCCGGCAAGACAGAAATTTTTAGATGGCTGCACAGGGACAATGGATCTGGGGAGCAGGAGAAGGGTTTTAAATACCCAGTGAGTTTAATTTTTAGTGTGTTTGGTATAGGGTCTCACTATGCAGCCTGGACTCGTAGTGATCCTCTCCTGTTTTCAGCCTTGCCAGTGCTAGGATTTCAGGTGAACACCACCACACCGTTTTGGTGGCCAGCTCAACATGCTCACGGGTGGAGCCAGCAGGGAAGGTGCTGGGATTGAATCCTGGTCCCTGCACTTGCCCTTGCAGGCGCTTAGTCTGCTGAGCTATCTCTGGCCTCCCAATGAGGGTTTGGAGAGCTTGGATAATTCAGGACTGGACAGAGCACTGAGGACTTGAACATAGTGGTATAGCTCTATATATAATGCAGCACTGGGAAGGCAGAGGCAGGAGGATTGGTTTGAGTTTGAGACCAGCTCGAAGTGAACTACATGGCCAGACCCTGTCTCCAAAAGGGGCCAGGGGCTTAGGGATGACACTGCAGTTATAGAGGTTCTATGGAGCTACCAGAGCGGGGCAGGGATCCCCCGGAGGAACTTGAATGTGTCAGTAGGCTGCTAGGGCACTGGCTTGGGACAGAAGAGCTGTTAGCACAGCACGAGGTATTTAAGGACAAGAGGAAGGCGTTAAGGATGGGGAGTGACCCCAGACTGATGTTCCTCTGTCTCCCAGAGCCCCCACTACTGGAGGAGAAGCCCCCACCCTCCCCACCTCCCGCCCCGACGCCTCAAC